>WAAB01012676.1:136912-182145 GCA_013389865.1 Piaya cayana
GGAGACCTTATTGCTCTCTATAACTACCTGAAAGGAGGGTGTGGAGTGCAGGCAACTGGCCTCTTCTTCCAAGTGACAGGTGGGACAAGGGGACAAGGGGAATGACCTCAAGCTCCACCAGGGTAGGTTTAGGCTGAACATTAGGAAAAAAATTTTCACAGAAAGGGTCATTGGGCACTGGCAGAGGCTGCCCAGGGAGGTGGTTGATTCATCTTCCCTGGAGGTGTTTAAGGCACGGGTGGACGAGGTGCTGAGGGGCATGGTTTAGTGTTTGATAGGAATGGTTGGACTCGATGATCTGGTTGGTCTCTTCCGACCTGGTGGTTCTATGATTCTATGATCTGTGAACAGACTGCAACCACATCAGGTAGGTCCTTTGTGATGAACAATGAACACATCCACCCTTCCCTTCAGAGGCTTTGGAGCAGCTGAAATGTAAAAAGTAATAGTTTTTAAAACCACCTACATAGATAAAGTAGTAATGCCAAACACAGTGCATCAGAATATGCTTTAACCTTCTCTTCTCAAAGGTTCTTCATTTATCATGTCTTTACTTTTTCATCTTCATGAGAAATATCCCTATCTCCTCAGTGGCAATAATTCTAGGTTTCAGTGTTTTGTTCCAAGGTGAAACAAAAAGCAAACTATTATTCTGTTCACTGAAGACTAGAAAAATGGGAAATCTTGTAACAAACTCTAAGATGGAGGTGGAACAGAATCAGTTTCCCTCTATATAGAAGAACAATTGGAAAAATAATCTCCTTAAAAAAGCAATCCTGACACATGTTTTTGTCATTTTCTGGAATTATTTTCAGAGACTTACGAGGACAGTGGTTGCTTAAGGTACAAGGACAGCATCATTTGCAGGAGACTAGAAACCCTTTCACTCTGCAGGGCGAACTCAGTGTAAATAGATACATTGCATTTTTTGTTTTCTCAACTTTTCTTCCTGCTGCCAAGGTGCCTGCTTATTGTAGGACTATACTTGGCCCTTTGTCTTTATGAGGTCACTTGCTTGACTAATTGCCTAGAAGTTTATTTACACCTCAAAAAAAGCTGTTTCACTTCATATGTGTTAGGTAGGACTGACTGGATGGGAACCTGACTCCTCTTTAGCCATTCACCTACTAGCATCTTCTTTTCTTTATTCTTTCCCAGCTCTGTTGCCCGCTACATTTAAAAGGACCACCCATTTCACCAAGCACTATGCAAACACAGGAACAGTCCTTATGTCTGGGATTTACAAGGCGAAGCAGATGTGCAGGGAGGTGAAGCAGCTTCTCCAGCACAATGTGCCTGCGAAAAGCATGCAGTGATCCTTCTCCCTGGTTGTGCTGCTTCCACTTGTTCCATGGACATGATGAACCTTGGAGAGCTTCAGTTTCCTGGTTAGGTGTTTCAAGACCTGGTTGCAGTGGGAGAGTGACTGTTTCTTGAGATTTGGGGAAGATTTATTTAGGATTGTTGTGGAGTTGCCTTCATGCTATTTGGGATTACAGATGTTTTGCTACCCCAAATGTCTGGAACCACATAAGTATTTGTTATATGCGTTTAATGTGTTAAGGGTTAAATTTGGACCCAGGATCAGGCTGCTTGTGGTAGACATAGACTGAGAAATTGTGTAGTAGCAATTGCCTAATTGTCCATCATGTTGGGTTTCCATTATCTATAATTTGTAGAGGTAAATAAAAAAAAATGTGCAGATATTTTATAAAGAATGACAACAGTTCTCGTGAAGTCAGACAGATGCATATAATTCTTCAAGATCCAAGGAAAAGAAAATGAGCAGTGATCAGTATGAATACTGAAATACAAGGGCAGGAACACGCATACTATTTCTCACAACAGTATATATTCAAACACTAAATATAATTTGGGGCCAAGACTCTGGGAGGTGGAGGGTGTTACACAGAAGACTATGTAGGAGTCCAAAATTTAAGATCACCTACTTGAAAGTAAAGTCACTCAAAAAACTTGTCTGAAGAGAAAAAAAAAGGAGATTTGCTGGATTTGCTGGTGTAAGGGACCATTCTCATTTCTGTGTTTCTCCCAATGAAAGAAATGTTAACTGTTACGTACTTGCAGTGTACAAAAAGTCAAATAGATTGGTTTTGTATACTGTTCCTTTTGTTCTAGTTCAGTCAGCAATCATCTTTTTTTTTCCCCCTTAATTTCCTTACACAGATTTTCTCAAAGTAGCATCTGTTTTGCTTTTTAAAAATTAACTGTGTAAGCACAACAAAATCAGAGAGATGTCAAAACTGTGGAATTTTCCCTTGCAACCACACAAAGCCAAGTTTTTGATGACTCCGTTGTGAGATGATGAATCATCTCAAGTTATGGAACTTGGGTTCAGGTTCACTAAGGTAGCTATTATGAAACTCAGCAAATCTATATCTACCTCTGATCTGTTGCTGTGCTTTTCAGTTTTAGGGAGGTGAGGGGGCAGAATTTCTAATATCATTATCCAAACTTTAACTTTGCCAGTTACACATTTCAAAGCCTTCCTCAAATGAATCAGAAGTCCTGTCCTAAGCCTTTGACAACTCAAATCAACAAATCCAAACAGCAAAACCAAAAATTTAGGAACAAATGTTCTCAAAGACAAGCATTTGCAGTCAGCAAAAGAACTCTCAGATACAGTTCTCTGGGTAAATTCTGGCAGATGAACTTAATTAAGAGACTAAAACAATTAAATAGCAATGTGCAACAAAAATTGGCTAAACTAAAATCCTCTGTAAAATCTCCTTATTAGGAAATAAGAGAATTAGTGTTCTGTTGTTTTTACAGAACGAAGAACAGCCTCTTTCTTTCTGTGCTCATGGGGCAATATCAGCATCTATTCACAGTGGTCCAGCTGGCAGACCACAGATCATGGGATATTACCATATGCCCCTTATCTTCCCCAGTGAGCCTGACAGTGTTCAGGAGGAAAACAATGCTTCAACAGCCAACACGTCCTCCTGCATGTGCAGCACAATGCATAGAGGTTGTCAGGAACTATTGCCCTGGTTCCTGGGGAAAAAGGAGTGCAGTACACACATGTGCATGCTTATGGCTCAGCACAGAGATAATCATTGGCTGCTTTTGTAAATCACAGAATCACAGAATCACTAGGTTAGAAAAGACCCATAGGATCATCAAGTCCAAACATTCCTATCAATCACTAAACCATGCCTCTCAGTGCCTCATCCACTTGTCTTTTAAACACCCCCAGGGAAGATGAATCAACCACCTCCATGGGTAGCCTGTTCCAATGCCCAGTGACCCTTTCTGTGAAAATTTTTTTCTGATGTCCAGCCTGAACCTACCCTGGCAGAGTTTGAGGCCATTCCCTCTTGTCCTGTCCCCTGTCACTTGGGAGAAGAAGCCAGTTCCCTCCTCTCCACAACCTCCTTTCAGGTAGTTGTAGAGAGAAATGAGGTCTCCCCTCAGCCTCCTCTTCTCTGGGCTAAACACCCCCAGTTTCCTCAGATGCTCCTCATAAGACCTGTTCTTGAGCATGGGAAAGTGTGCATCAAAGCAGCTCCAGCTACCACATCCCCTCAGCTTTTGACCAGCTCATGACTCATTGACAGGCAGACAGATGTGTAGCAAGAAACAAAACCCCAGTTTAATCCCATCCATTTTTCCCCAGCATGGCTGTCTCCTTGCACACCAAGAAATATACATGTGTTCTGATTTATAACCTGACTCCTAGCTTTAATTTGGAAAGTATACTACCTTCCAAAAAAAAAAAAAAAAGGAAGAGTTCTTCAGAAAATTTCTGACACAAGCCCTGCAGAGGATTGGTACATATAGGGCTGTTCTGAGCCACGTTCTCCTCAGAGGGCTGGTGGTCAAGAAACCATGACAAGAACCATCCTTGTGGGAAGCCCCTCAGCTATGAGTGGCTGGGGATTAGATAAAATATCCTGTACATCCTGGTCCACCTCCCAGGGCATCCAGAATCAGCCACTCTTAGGGAATAACTGCTGTCTACAAAGGCCTGACCCAAACTGGTCATTTTCACAGAATCACAAGGTTGGGAAAGACCTCCAGGACCATGGACTTTTTAATGTTCATAAAATAATGAGTAGTCAATGGTCATTGAAAGCAGCTTACTCAAATCTAAAATGAAATTGAAAAACTTCTGTGGATACAGCATCATCCTCTATCTCTTTGCAATTATCATTCTGCTTTTACTGAGATAGGAATTAATTTTAAAAGCCCTAGAATTTCTAAGTTCCAGAAACAGGCAATAAGAAGTGTCCTTGAAAAAACTAAACCATTGGACTTCAAATATAAATATTGTTGTTATTGTCATAATTTCCAAATCTGGCAGAGAATTGAAGACAGTGTTTAATACACTGAACTCAGAAAGAAAAAATCCAGAATCTGCAAGAATATGAAAACTTCAGGGTGTTAATGTTTAAAAGAAGATAAGGAATATCCCGACCCTCCCCCCTCCAAAAAAAGAAAAAAAAAAAGAGAGAGAGAGAAAGATAATTTACAGCAAGTGCCAAGCACACTTTTTGGCTCTCAAATCTTCCATGTAGCATGTATAATAGGATTAACTTTAATTGCTTCTAGCCTATATCTAAAGATGAAGAACAGGATACCAGCTGGTTGGAATAGAGCTACCAGTCATTATCTATAAAAAAAACTGTCTGGCTCATGCACCAATTGCACATAAATTGGGTAGCACTTGAGGTCAAATTTTTTACTTCACCAGCTGCCTCTGCATTTCATAAACCTCTGCCATCCCCAGCAGCTCTGCTCAGGTCATCTCTTATTCTCCTTTGGGTCTGTATTCTGTATCTGGAGTGTTTTGCTCCTGCATCATGGAAAGAAGTGCTTGACAGTACAGGCACAGTTAGGTCCACAGTTTTCAGACTGGGGGCTGTGTGGTATCAGTGCCAGACTACTAAGCATCTTTGAGGACTAAGCCTTTTGTTAGGGCTCTGCCACTATTTCACTGAATTATCTCTTCTTCCACAAAAGAGACTATTTGTTTCAGCTGGTCTGCTTTTGACATTAAATACTGCTCAGCATCTGCAGAGAGCAGAACTACACCTGTGCCTGTTATCTAGTGTGCAAACAAAAGAGAAGAGTAATTCCAGTGAATTAGTTATTTTAGCCTGAAACCTTTCTTTGCACTAGAAAATATTTAAAAGAAGAAAAAAATGTGAAATGTAAATGGGCAACATTTTCTACTGCTGAAAATGTTTCATATGACCTTACAAAAGGTCCTTTTGTCTCCTGGATGAACACCAATCTTACATATGCAATAGAATATTCATCCCTCTTAAAGTAATTTCTTTCTCAAAGAAATTAATCTTTTAATATTGCACTACAGACTCCTTTTCAGTAATAGAACTGCTGGGTTTTTTCTGAAACTAGCAATAGATTGCAATCTGTCCCCCGGCTTTTATTTCTTCCCTGTTCTCCCAAAGTGTTTTAGACCATAGCTGCTTCCATCTTTTTAAAAAAATAACAAAACAAGTAATAAGAAATATGGGAAATACAGATTATTAGAAAAATGTTGGATGTCAAAAGCTCCTACATGATATTAGACTGAAAATCCCAGTCGGGTAAATAAACCTAGTGATCCTTTGGATCCCTTGGACATCTCTTGGGGAAATCGTCCCACCCCCCACTTTCCCTGCACATTCTAATTTTGCCATTTAGGGAAATAAGGGTGTTTGTCAGCCCAGCATCTCCCTGGTTCAGCCTGCGTAATTGTCCCTTTTCCATCCAGACTGAGTCAATTTATCACTTAGGACAGACTCCTCCATATTCCAGTTTGTGGGATCGCTGTGCAGTCTGGGAAACTGTCACAGTCCCCTTTGTGCAGTGGATACAAAAGCAGTGCCTTTCTAAGCATAAGGGATGATCTCTTTGCTCAGCAGTTGGCACAGCAGCAATAGATAATGCCTTCTGCTCTCTGCAGCTCGGAAAGATGGAAATTGTTGCCTCTCATTAGAGTGATGGCTCAGATAGGCATCTCATAGCAAGGTGAAACAATGCAGTTTCCCAATTGCAGCTGAAGCCCCCACACAGAGAGGCTGATGGGGGAAAAAGCACTTTAGGACTTGTGGGGCTCCCCAGGGATCCTCAGGAGCAGAGTGTCACGTATTTGCACAGCATGATGCATGCTGTGATTGCCTCTTCATCCCACTTGAAAAGCAGTTCTTCAGGAGTAAAGAAATTCACACAAGTCTGACTTTGGAATTTCTGCAGGAGGGAAAAAAATCCTATGGATCTGTATCATGATCTTGCCTCAGGCAGTTACCACCCCAATGCCATATCAATGCAAATACAAGTGATTACTGCTATCTGGAACCCTGTTTAGCCTCTGGTACCTGGATAAATAATGAAGTGATGAAAGCCACCACTTGAGGCTCTGCTAGGGGAATTTGGGAATGGTGTTGGAGAAGTAATATATCTATGGGTAATCAGTATTGCGGATATACTTGAAATTCTAACGAGGTTCAAGAAAATGGGATTCTCAGCTTGTGCTGGGAACACTAATGGCACACACAGGTCTCTCTCTTGCAGGTGCCAATAAATGAGACCTCCACAAGAATGCTCATCTTGTGTTCTGCAGCCTCACACAGAAAGTGACTTTGAAATACATCTCCTTCTCCCAAAACTACAGTTTTTGCTGTATTCTTCCTGTTCACCTTGAGGGTGGAACTGTGTTTAACTGCCACTCAACTAGGTGTCAGCTGGACACCATGAAAACATAGAGGAAGAGGCAAAGTATGTGTAGGTGGCACCTCTAGGCTAATACAAGAGTTTCTCACAGGCTACAGACATTCACAAGGCACAGGAGACATGATGGAGTCCTGCTCAGCCACCTAGTAGTTCAGGAAGGGAAAGTTAGCAGAATGATGGAGAGTTGTAGGAAGAGTGTTGTAGGATCAGTCCTGAAGAACTTCACCAGTGAACACATTGTAAGTCATAGCAAAGCAGCAACAGACCACAAACTCAGTTCATGAAAAACCAAAGTTTATGAATTTAGAGGCTAAGAGAAACTGTTGTGACCTGAATCCATTCTAGGGTGAAAGGGAAGGGAGCTGTGTAGAGATATTTGCCCAATTTAGTATTTCTAGCTGCCTTTAGAAAAGGAAAGGGGCGGGGAGAGGCGGAAAGAAAGAAAAGAAAAGGGAAAAGAGAAACAAGAAGAAAAAAGAGAAAAACAGCTCTAGAGTATGATTCACTTAATCCTAAAGTAGATGTTAAGATATATCAGATGAGTCATAACTTAAAATTGCCTATTTCGCTCCATTGATTATAAAGGGAGCCCAGAGTTATTAGTACAGATGAAGACACCTATAATTATGAATATGTTAGAAGAGCAGAATCTCCCAAAAAAAGTCTCAGTAAGGATACAGGCAGGGACACAGGTTTTTCGTACACCTTTGGCACAGAGTTCAGCAGTGCAGAGATAAATTCTGGAAGCTTTACCCTGAGAGACGTTCAAGAAAAGCCTTGCAATTGGTTCAGGCATGAAAAGCAGAGTTTGTACTTGTCTATATCATGTACTCATTTAAAGACTGAGTCTTAAATCTACCTGATCAGTTTTCCAAAGAGCTCTTATCTCTGAAAGAAAATATGTGATTTTTGAGTAAAAGATACACCTCATGTTAGTTGTACAGGTTTCTGCATCACGATTTCCACATAAAGGCTTTGTGGTGTCTGCTGTTTGAACATCTAAGTCTGTACTTGGATACACAAACGGATTTCAACAGTGAACTGAGTTAATGCAGAAGTAGGAGTTACAGGTCTTTCTACTACACAGATAATTGAAATTTGGCCTATTGCTACCAATACAACAGAGTCTGTGAGAATGGGAATGATCCCACAGTTATTCTCTAGAGAAATGAGCTTAGTGGAAGACCATAGCTGGAAGAGCTACAGCCTGGCAAAGGATCCAAGGAAAGACAGGTCATGAGGGTCTCCAAGGAGATCTTATAACAACCTTCCAATACCTGAAGGGGTCCTACAAGAAAGCTGGAGAAGGTTTACGAAGGCTTATAGTGATAGGACAAGGGGCAATGGGTATAGACTGGAGAGGGGCAGATTTAGACTAGACAGAAGGAAGGATTTCTTCCCTGTGAGGGTGGTGAGGCACTGGCACAGGTTGCCCAGGGAAGCTGTGGCTGCCCCATTCCTGGAGGTGTTCAAGACCAGGTTGGATGAGACCCTGAGCAGCCTGATCTGGTGGGAGGTGTCCCTGCCCATGGCCGGGCGTTGAAACTGGATGGGCTTTGAGGTCCCTTCTGACCCAAACTATTCTATGATTCTATGGTTAACAGTAGGTCCATTGATCCACAGGAAAAGTTGGCTCTGAGTCTGCACAAGGACTTCCTCGGATATGAGATGCCCTTTCACACCTCTGCAGATAGGGCGTGCTGGAATAAATTTCTTCCCTAACATTTCCTTCTGTCTAGATGAGGAAGAAGGAAGAAGTGGCAAGAGAATGGGGACCTGACTAGTGGAAGCAAACCACTGTAAGCAAAATTTTCATTTTAATTTAATTGTTTAATTACAAAACATTATTTGTACAGCTCAATTTCCTTCAGCCACAGGTAGCTTATCTGGTTTATGGGGAAGCCATACCAAGACACATTACACTCTCCACAAAAGGCCACTTCATCCAGCAACACATACTCATTTTTATGCTGCACCTGTACAAAGATACCTTCATGAACTTACATGGGCCTGCAACAGCAGTTAATTGAAGTCTGGTGCAGAAAACCCTAACCAGCACTGTGGGAATCATCTCAGGGCCAATATTATCCTGGAACTAAACTGCTACTTGCTGACCCATCGCCATAAATGTTGAAGAGTTAATTGCATAGACAGAAAGCTGCCTGGCATGATGGAAGTCCACAGGAAATTTATTTGTATTCTCCAAAGAAGTGCTTTGTGCAGGAGTGATCCAGCCCTCGAGACCTTACAATGCTAACATTACAGGACTTTCAGGCCTTTGTACCTCATTATACCCAGCCATTCAGGTGGAAGAGCTGGAGCCAAGAAAGAGTTGCGATTAAAAGTCTGAAAGTTCTTTATAAATAAATACTTCTCATGTCTTCAGGAAACTGGAGATAATCATGTAAGCTTTCCTCCACCCATAGTTTAACAGACTGGTGACATTTGCATGTCTGCCTCATAGTAGCCTTCTGGGGCTTGACATCTGAGCATGGCAAAAGCATTTAACTCCAGAGCTATGTTCCCACAGCGCTATCAACGTGTAACAAATTCTGGTCATTTAACAAATGTTCTGCACAGTCTTAGGGACTCTAAAATATTTGAAAGACGGAGAGCAGAGGCACTCTTAAAGCATCAGCAGAGCAGTTAAATTGGAACTTAGCACAGACAGCCTCTCTGACTGTGAAACACACTCTGGTTAACATGAAACAGCCGTGCAGATGCTCTTCTTGCACGGCTGAAGTATAAAACTTGAAGAATTTGGTGGCACCAATAAGACATGGACCTAGATACAAGGATGGCTGAGACACTCTGCAGTGTGAGGATGTAGGCAGTGTGACCCTCTGAAGGAAGGCAGCAGGTCAACAGATGATGTTAATGCACACTTCTGCACCATGCCCTTCAGCAGATGAATGAGTATCTCAAATGTGTTAGCTGGCTTGGTTCAAGTTATGGCCTTCACTCTGGTAGGATTTCAACCACCTTATCATCTGGAGCATGACGTTGCTTTTGCTTGGGAGTGGCCATAGCCAAGGGCTTTGCTATTGTCAACGAAAAAGTAGCTCGGAAGTAACATTCAACACCAAAAGAATATCTTCCTTTGCTCTTTCATGTTTCCTCTGTGAGTTATTTGTAAGAAGTAGGTGCAACAGAGAGAGAGAGATCAGGAAGTGTTTAATAACCTCCTGGTTATTTAATCTGTAAATACCAAGCTTTGAGGGGACTTTTGATGTGAAAGTACATCAAAATACAGGGTTAGAATGCAAAATTATCTCAACAGACAGGAGACATAGGCTGAAAAAATAGCAAAAAACTCTGTGAGATAAATACAAACTAGTTTGGGTATCCAAAATGATCAGCTAGAGACTTACTGGGTAGGGAAAAACTCATAGGAGTTGTGCAGGAAGGAATGCAGGGTTTAAAATGCATTCATCAAAGGCTGAATGTGAGGCAAAAATTTTATGTGAAGGTAATACTGAGGTGCACAAAGAGGATCATGAAGAATCCAAAATGACTTTTGTTCAGAGATCAGCTGTAGTTCAATGTCTGAGTAAGCACACTGTGTTTCAGCAAAGGTGGAATCTCTCTGGGAAGAATCCCCAGCAGAGAAACAAGAATTGACTGGGAAATTTAACTTGAAATGGACTTCCAGAGGTCACCTAGTCCAAAATGCTGCTCCAAACAAGGTTAACTTCAAAACATTGTTCAAGGTCTTGTCTAGACCAATTTTGAAAATCTCCAAGTCTACAGTTCATGTGGGATAGAAGGAAAACTCAGGAATTGGGATTTTATCTCTGAAGGACTCAAGTTCAGTGGGATTAATACGTGTCTTGTAGGACTTACAATAACTCTTGGGTCCTTCATTGAAAGTAGACTAACATTCCCATAATTTTCAGATGTTTACATTTCCTACACCTCATGGAATATGCCCAGGATGGAAGTCTTCCCTTCTGTCTCCAGCTTATGAATGGTTAAATTGGTCCCATAGCTAGTCCATGCCATTGGAAAGATCTGAAGTGGTCTGATCCAGCCCTACTCAAGAATTTAGTTCTAAACATATATTTGTTAGAATCTGTAAATGAAAAATGTTTATGAATATCTGCATTTTTACTTATCAAATTATCTGAGTATATTTAAATGACAAGATAACCAGAAAGCATAAGAATCACTAAAAAGGGTAGAAAGATAATTTTAGGATCAATTTCTGACTTCGTGCTGATCATGAGTCTTCATTGCAGATCCAACCTGGATGACCACAACTAGCCTTGGCATAGCATAAGTTTTTCTATTGCAAATACTCTGCCTTCGCTCCAGTTGTGCATCTAGCCACATGCTTTTGCATCCTTTCTGCAGGAACCTTTATGCTTTCCTTGCCAGTGTTAATAGAGTTTATCTGCTCAGGACAAATGGTGGACAGGCTCCAAAAGACCATCAACATCTGACTGGGCTTTAAGTGCTTCCTCAACTATTTGCAGAACAGAGGGTCTTCACTTAAATATGGAAAAGAGTCAAAGCCAGCAGCAGACTGAAGATAAACTCTTTTTTGATGGCTGGTGCACATTAATACCCTACACACACACACAAACACACCCACACCTCTTTTTGTTTTGAAGTGATGAATTCACCACCATATAGCAATTATCCAATTCAGACATGAGTCATATCAACTACCAAAAGAGTGAAATCTGTCCACACAGTAACTTTCAGGGATATAAATCTCTTTGAAGAGTATTCTATTGGAATATTTGTTCCTGACTTTTAGGGTAAAATGGAGATGCTGGTTTAGTTTGCTGGCACAGAAGTAAGCCATGCAAGGACAGGTAGGAGGCAGGTGAACCAGGCAGAACCAAAATCAAGAGAGGTCTGAAAACCCGTTAATGCAGATTTCAGCTCAGTACTGGAATCCAGTGAAACCTTCAAACTCATTGTTATTCATTAAGCAGATTGAAGGAGTGAAATGAAATTCAGCAAATTGTCCGCCTCCGCAGAGTACAATGTGTTCATTTTGAAGGGGAACCAGTGTGTGGATGGAAGGTGAAGCATAAGCCATGCTTACCTTGGGGAGAGGGGCGAGGGTTCAAATGTTTATAAAAATCCATATCTCTCTCACAATGCATTTGCACATCTATCACCAACCTGCCTGCCCCTTCACCTTTCAGTGGTGATGAAGACCACCTGTCCATCCTCACCTGTGGTGGGCACTGATGTCAGGGCACCCAAGGTTCACTAAAACCAGTCACACTGAGGTCCATTAGGAGTGTACTCTTGACTGGTCCTTTATGAAGGTTAACCTCCAGTTCAAGCCTGCTTCCATGAATTTTCTGTGTGGCTTGCTCGATTGAAATCAGAAGACAAAGGTGAGTAGAGAAGACTATTCATTCAGCCATTGTGCATGTCATGTTCTTCCTGCCATTTGAAGGATTCATTTTGTTATAATTACACAGTCAGACCACTATTATTTACTTTGTGACAGTCTCCATCAGAGATAAGAATTTTTTTGCAGAGACCAACAGAAAGAGACACTGCCCAGTGAAGGATTGTTTTACTGGATAGGGCCAACACAGAAGGAAAGGCGGGGGGGGAAAGGAACATTTTCTCTTGTATTACCACAGAACTGGAGCAAAAAAAAACCTAGTAGCCAGTTCAGGTAGTCAAAGTTCAGCAGCCTCTCCTTTCTATGCTATGTTACCACAATAATTCAAGACCCATCTCTTCAGGGAAACAGAGTGATCCCAGCTGGGTTTTCAGCCTTGCCTGCCTCTCTACCTCACTGCTTCTCTGGTGACCTGCAGGGTGAGACCTGTAGCATCTAATCTTAGAAATGCCCACTTGAGACTGTCCCCATCCCCACTCATGACACCAGCTCCACCTGGGAAACTAGGAGGAGAACATGCACTTGTCGTATTTGTCAGATCTAGGTTAGACGTCTACCTTGAGATGAGAGGAACAACTCTGAAGGGATGCTGTGTCTCTCTGCTTGGAAAAAGTAATTGAAATGAACATTTTATATGGGATGTAGACACTGGCATTAAATGGGATGACTGTCACCCAAAGTAATTAGAGGCTAGTAGACTTTGGGATAAGTCCTTTAAAGTGGGAGACTTTTCCCATCATCTAGTTTTTATTTGCTGAAGTAGAAGTGGTGAGAAAACCAGTTCTCCAAGGTCCCAGAAGCTAAAGATTGTAGCACACTTCTTCAGAGCTTGCTTGATTAGTATTTAATTTCAGTCATCCTCTCCTAATAAAATGTCTCACCTATAACATTTCTCTGAGCTTTGACAGTTTATTTTTTATCAGAAATCACCTTCTAACAGCAAGTACACTTTCTACAACTGAAGCCCCTTTCTTCCAGTGACTACAGAGCACCCTGCAGTTGTTATCTGTAGTACTCATCACATTATTACCAGAAATAAACTGATAAACAGCGTTTTTCTCTCCAGGCCAAGTCTCTCCCTCCTGATGTATGCAGTGCCTGGCAAGGTGGGATATCAGTCACTGCTTAAGGTCAATCTCTCAGACCCTCAGATGTTGTGCACTCATAATAAAGCAGTAGCTGAGCCAAGAAGGAGCTCTGGGCCCTCATTGCACCACACACACTCCTTAGTTTGTTAATTGTGTTTGAACAATGAGAAGTCATTCAGGAATGAAGCATGGCATGGAAGTCCTCAGCCAAAAAGTGTGTTTGCTTGGGACATTTGGGAAGCCAAATGTGGGGCTAGATTATCTGCTTTTAACTGCACTGACAGTCACATGTCTCCTGGGCACTTTGGGGTAGATTTGGACCACCTCCAAGAGTACCTTGAGAAGATGTAGGCACCAGTGAAGGAATGCAGGGAAATTTTGAGTGCTGGCTAACCGTGACTCATATATGGCTATGAGAGGGAATAGGGTGTGAACAGGGACAGCCCCATTGCTACAGAAGGCATCAGGTCAACCTGGGTTGGCAGAACCCAAAGACAAGCTCAGCACCCACAGATCCATGCACCCAGAAGAACTGCCAAGCAAATAGCCCAAACACGACCCATTAATAAGAAGATAACCCAACTAGCATCATTTACTCAATTTAGGTTAATTCCAAAATTGTTTAAAAATTTCACGTACCCAGCTTTTGAATGGGGAAGAGTGAGGTGAAGTCCTGAGCCATCTGGTAGCCCACAGCAGAGTCCTGTCTCTGCTGTATTTGCTCTGTATTTACTCTTGGGGCTTTGCTGTCTTCGATACAAGTGCGAAGTTCAATTGCCATAGTAACAGCATGGGTAAGGTAAAAAATGCTGTACTTTCTCCACTAGATGTAAAGGGAACCTTTCTGCTCCAGCAAAGGAAACTGTCAGTCATAATGAAGATCGTCCTCTCTTCTCTTACCTGGAAAAATAATAAGGAAAACTCTTTATTGATTTTTTGTGAGGGATCTGGGTCTCCAGGATTAATTATCTTGCACTGTTTATTTCAGCTACACAATAGGTGTCCATATAGGGACAGGCAATAAGAGTTTGGGGTTTATATAACACCATCTGCAAAGCAGACAAGAGAATTTCATTCTGCAGCACTCAGGGACAATGAGAAGGAGTTGGAGTTGCACGGAAAATGATGCTACCTTCCGCAGTGGCTCTGTGGATGTCCTGGCCACAGCACAGGTCAGTTCTGACAAAACAGGGGTGGCAAATATGGCCCAGGGAGCTTTCTCCCTTGCTTTCAAGGCTGCCAGAGGCTAGTACTCAGGCCAGATGTATAGGGCAAGACTCTTTGTTTGAGACAGATCTAGTCTACCCTACTCTACCCCAGATGCAGCTTTTTCATGAAAGAACAGGGCTAGGATGCTCCCAGAGCTGGGGGATGGGCTAGCAGAAGATGGCACTACAGCCATCAAGACATCCTCCAACGCCTCATCTTTTAAATTTGCACACTTCAGGAAAGGAGTGTTAGCACAACCCAAAGGCACATGCATTTTCATTATATTATGCACCTGAAACCAAAACTACAGGGTCACCCAGCTCAGGGGACCATGCCATAAAGCGGAAGAGGCAGAGGTGTTTGTTTGACATGTCAAGGGAGTTAACAAAGAAACAATGGAAAAGCTGTATGGCCACGGCCATCCCCTTCAAAGGTGTTGAAGGCTGCAGTTAACTGTATTCTGAATCATGAAAAGCACAAATTCAAAGTAACATGTGATAACAGCCCTCTCCAACGCAACCTTCTAGCTGGAAACAATACATCTAAAAATACATCTGCTGATGAGGTCAGTAGGATTATCCCCAGTGAGAGTCGGAAGGGCAGGAACCAAATAATAATGCAGAATCAGGGAAAAAAAGAGAGGCTACAGCAGTGGGAAAATGTCAGGCTCTTTGTTCTTAGTTTTAGCTTTCCTGAGCAGCTCCAGTACATGATCTCTTTCCTGCTGCCGAAATTTCAAGTTCAAATGATCATCACCCACAATTCAGCATAATTATTATAAATAAAATGTGTTGAAAAACAACACAAACAGCTACTAAATAAAAAATATTTTTCAACAGAAGATTTCCCCACCCTACATGGCTGAGAAAAGATGATCATTATGGGTGAAAGTCACTAATTTACTCATCATTAGATAACAGTGTCCACTGGACTTTTTGTGTGTAGATGAAGATGAGGTGGTCAAACTGTACTCATAGAATCCTCTTCCTCTGCAGTTATGGGTTTCCTGAGAAGCTGATTCATCCTTGCATATGAGATGTTTCATTGTGTGAAGAAGAAAATGTGTTTGCTTTTAGCCCTGTGAGCATGCTCTTCAAGCCATCACCACAACTGCAATGCCAGAAACTTCCAGAAACAGCAAGAGGTGGCAGAGCTTTGAGCAGACAAGGTTTTTTCCAATGTCTGGGAAAAAAAAAAGAAAAAAAGAGAAAAGTTAAACTCCACAATTGCTTTCAGAAGAATCAAAAGGGTTTCATGAAGAGCCTGACACAGGATGACTAGGGCCACTGCAGAACAGCAAGTAGAGGCAGAAAAAGGCACAGGCCAGCTCAGTAGCTAAAGACATTCACAGTGCAACACACTCCACTGAACCAGTGAAGAAATCCAAGCCAACTCCTGCTTAAAAGCTGCAGTTTGTTTTAAAAGGCTCATAGTAACAAATACAAAAAAAAAAGGAAAAAATAACCTTGGATTTATTTTTCTGCCACACTGTCTGCTTACTACTAAGGCACAACCTACAGATGTGTGCTAGGCTTGCAAATTGTACTAAAGCATCTGTGTCTGGGGACCAGTCCTGCTCCTAAGTCAGCATTTTCTCCCATGAAGTCCCAGAACAATGGAAGTTGACCTTACTGACACCACTGCACCAGAAGAAATGGAAGGTACCATTTGCATCACTTAAGCAACTCTATTGAGGCAGAGGCACCACAAAACTCATGGCAAGCCCTGTTGAACCATGAGCTCCCCAAACAAAACCCTGTGCAAGTCTCCCTCTGCTCCCATTGCAAGGAGTGACAAAAATGTCTTTGACTTTAGCTACCACAGGATCAGGTGCTCTCTCATGGGAAAGGCAGAGCCATCCTAGCAGAGAAAATAAGAGGATATCAAACAGGATAAAATATAGGAATTGTGAAGGAATCTTTCAGAGGGGAAAGCACTTCTGTATTTTCATTATTGGTACTGGAGTCCTTTGGTGAGACAAAGGTGGCTGTGAAACTCTAGGTCTTCCCCTGTAGGGACAGAACTAGCAGGTCAAGACACCCTTATTTTATAGCCAGAGTGGCTGTTCATTTTTTCAAGCTCCCTGAATCTCTTTGGACAGCTGAGAAAAACTGACAAGGTTAATAAAATCCAGGCAGTTATGAGGCAGCTGTGACAGCTATTTGCAGGGCATCAGGACAAGAGGTCAAGCAGACTGACTTCAGCCATGTTACACTTGGGATAAATGGGACCCATGAGATTTTTGTTCGATTCACAACTGCACAACACTATGGTGTTTAAAAGCTCATAGTGTCTGAGCCTTGGTACATTCAGGGCTGAACACTCTCCTGAGGTTGCTTTCAGTCTGTCACTTGTGCTTTGAGGTGCAGCAGCATCCAAGCACTGCTTCAGGCACATCCCTCTGGGCTCACCCTGGGCTGCACTGACCTGTGCCATACCCCAGCAAAGGGCTGGAACTCCAGCAGCATCAACCAGATCCCAGGCATATCCTTGTCAGTCTCTCTCTTGTCTCACAGACACCTTTTCCTGTAGCACAGCTCTCATGGGGATGGCTGAGAGGTTCACAGCTTATTCCTCCAGAGACCTTGTACTTGCAGCCCACACAGCCCATAACCACACAACTTCTGACAGAGTAGCGGTTTTGGTCTTTTCTTTAAAGGTCTTTTCTTTAGACCACACAAGAAATGCACAGATCCATCCCAAAGAAGAAATCATCTATATGCTGTGCCATCCTCACTTTGCTTCACCACCCTAAATTGATTTTTGAAACTGAGGGAAATTCATCTCAAGAGAGCAGTATCTGTTTGCTCTCCAGACATGAGGAGTACGACTGACCTTTGGAAGATGGAAGTTCTCTGATTTTGCTGTCTGTGTCTTTCAAACAGGCCCATGAGACAGTAATAGCTTCTTTTTCTACTATGAGGTAACCCCTTGTCTGCATTTGTCAGGTGATCAAGGTTTCTTACAGCACAAGCCAATTCTTAGGGAATAAAATGTCATTTCCAAATAATTACATAAGACATCAACAAAATATAGCTTATTTTAAGCATACACCAGCAGATTGTTATTTACCCTTGGAACTGTTTTTGCAGACAGAAAGTATATTTTATTTGAAGCAATCATTATTGTAGATGAAGGTTGCAAGGCTATATTTGTTCAGGAAGGAAATCCCACTACTGGAGTTATAAATGGTAAATGCAAGACAGAGGAAATCTCTTGACTGATAAAAAAAATTAAATAAACAGTTTTGAAATATTTTTTTAAGTACATCTTACTCAAATCTGAAGGCTTTGACATGTCTGATATATGTGGAATAACGGTTTAAGCCTAAGTTTTATCAGCCATTTAATAGAAACTGCAAAGTTCTCCTCTAAAAGATAGAGCAAATAGCAGCCATGTACCAGATCCTGCAAATTCCTCTTCTTATCATTAGATACAAAAACACTAGTCAAGTGTATAGCGTTAATCACAAGTATTTGCAGAACAGAGCCACCATTTGATCCTGCTGCACTGCTTAAGAGAGGCAGGATTAAAGCCAGGAAACAAATCGCAAAGTCAGGGCATCTTCTTCCAGCTATATCTGCTAGATAAAAATCTCTCTGCATAGAAATGAGTGGAATACTGCCTAATTAGGCAGACTGGACCAGGCTTGACATCCAGTGAGTCCTTTCAGGGAAACCAGGTCTGGGTAGGAGTTGTGATTACACGTTTCTGACATTGGCTGCTGCTGGAGGGAGAACACCAGATGAGATGTTCTGCTCCAGTAAGTGCTAAGTTCTTAATTTAGGCACTTTATGGAAATTGTTGAAAAACATTCTAATTGGAAGCAACCTCTGCTTCTCCAGCATATAATTTTCCCCATTTTTTAGCACTGAGGCATTTGCATGAAAACAAGCTCTTTGTTTTTAAAATTCCTCTGCTCTTGTTGTTTATTCCCCACTGGAATTCATAATCCTGTGTTTGCACAAAGCACTATAATTGGTTGCTGTGGAAGTGTTTCTATCAAAAGGGAATTATTATTAATAATCAAGAATGAACAGTTGCATAACAGAGATTAGTGAAATAAGCACCGTTCTAATAATAATGCTAATATCCATGAAACCAATCTCTTCAAATGGTTTGAAACATAAACATATTCCAGCGATAAAAATCATCTTTAAATACAAAGAGCAGCAAGAACAGAGGAGCAAGTACAGGTGGAGGTTTAGAAACCATGCATTTTGCAGCTGGCAATAAGTACGGGATTCCACTGTGAGATAAATGCATCCCAAACTAATACTTATAATACTCAACTAGCAATTAATGACTTCATATAAGCAATTCATGTGGCCCAAAATATGTGTAATAATGAACTAATACGAAGGGTGAGTTTATCCATGTCACTGTCCATGCCTAGAGGAAAGCTGGGGAGGGGCTCTTTATCAGGAAGCACAGTGATGGGATGCAAGGGAACATTTTTAAGCTGAAAGAGGGAAGCTTTAGATTAGATATTAGGATGAAGCTTTTCCCTGTGAGGGTGGTAAGGCACTGGAACAGGTTGCCCAGAGAAGTCATGGAAGCCCCATCACAGGAGATATTCAAGGCCAAGCTGGATGAGGCTTTGAGAGACTTTCTCTAGTGGAAGGTATCCCTGCCTGTGGCAGGGGGATTGGAACTAGGTGATCTTTAAGGTCCCTTCCAACTTAAACCATTCTATGATTCTAGGATCTGTTTCTAGAATTCTCAGGGTTTGCTGATATTTTACTTTATTTCTGATACGCTTACTGTAAACGTGGAAGGGTTATCATTTTCCTGAGTCTTGAGACTCAGAGGTCTGGCACAGGTGATTCTGCTTCTAAACATCCTGGGGTATTGGCAAAAATAGTCTTCCAAAGGGCTTTTGACCAGATCAGAATCTTGAGACAGTTTTTGAAGTTCACAGGAGTCACTGGTACATTATTAACTACCTGGAGACTTTCAGGGCTAAAGCTTCTTCCTCCTTACCAAAGAACTTTCTAATTTTCCCTTCTAAAACACATTTCTTGTCCAGCCTGCTGTGATTCCAACTTTTAACCCAGAGTCATGCTACTTCAATGGCAGTAGGAGCAATCCTTGTTTTGGAGCAATGTCACAGGGACCCGGACGCTTAGCCAGGGCTCCTTCTCCCTGGGTATTTCTGTGCCAGACATCCAGAGGAGTGCTCTGCTGCCTGTCAAGTTAGGTTTAACATAAGTTAGGATTTATGAATAAAATATTTACTTTAAAACATTTATATGCAACCATGGAACAATATTATGAGAAGATATAATAAGTTGTTTTAGCAAGGACATATTTAAAAATAATGATCCTCTTCCTTAGCAGTTTGTGCCTACCTTTTTTAATTCTAGTTTAAACAATAACATCTCCCAAATAATAAGCATGGATCTTTCCTTTTGAGATGATTTCTGCCTCCTCTTGCATCTTTTCCTCCATCCTCCTGCCTGTCCTCTCCCTGGGAGGCAGTGAACAGATTGGCACAGGGGACCATTCACATCATTCCTCCATGCCAGACCCAGCCAGGATATTCAAAGCTTGCTTGTTTCTCACCCACAAAACCTCCTAAACCTCCTTCCTTGTTGCCTGTTCCTGGGCGTTAGACACCACCTGGGAGTCTAGGACATTTCTCCATGGCAAGCTCTCTGCAGCCAACTCTCTATACCGACAATGCTACACAGGGACAACTCTAACACTAAGCACAACCCTCAGCCTAAGACTAAGCCTAAACATAAATCTACAGACGTTCTTCAGGTTCTGGCTATCGCTTGCCTTATATGACTAAGCAAAATGGACACATAGTTAAGATTGTCTTGCTCTGTGTACCTAACAGTTAAATTCCATTAATAGACCAATAAAAGACAAAAATGGAGATGTGATTCAAAATTGTCCCTATTCTGAATGACTGTATTTCAAATGAAGTTAGGGTTTCTTCTTTTAAAGAAGGGAAAACTCTACTGTTTCAGAAGAATATCTGTCCTAATAATTGCTTTGACTTAGGATTTACTTCAACACATATCTGAGATTTCTGCACATCCTCATTAAATAAAATTATAGGATTTAATTCTTAGTAAATGATATTTTTGCATAATAGGAAAACAATGAAGCAATAAACAAGTTAGAAGATTTTATAATAGCAGTCGCCTTCAATTACCTTCCTATCTGGCTCTTGGCAGGCTGAGGGACATTTGAGTTTTAAAGTTATGGTACAGAGGTATTTCCAAAGCAAAAATAGTTCTGACACATAAACATGAAAATATAGTCCCTAAAATGAACTCTAAATTATTTCATGCATGCATGCTAAAGAGGAAACTGAATTATTTATATTATCGCCTTTTGTTACAAGGTTTGCCAAAGCTTTCACTCTGTCCTTTTATTAAGTGGAAGGACTGAGTCTTGTCTGCTTGTAACAACATCTTTGGCATGGGGTGGAGGTGTTTATTTCTATGTTTTGACAGAGACACAGTTTGAGGTCCAGGTACCTCTTCTTTGAGGACAGCCTTCATCAGTAAATGCATTGTTTGGTGGTAATATAACACAGGAGAGCTTGTAATATCCTTTGCTTTGCACTCTTCATCAAGAAGCTACCTCTCTGATGAAAAAAACCCCACATTATTGGAGAGTGAAGAGGTAGCAAGATCTCTCTTCCCTTCACCAAATAAAGTGCATTAATGTAATTAACTATATTAAAAGCCAACTCAAGTGGGTTAACTTAAACTTAAGTAAATAGACGTATAGCTGTAGTTACTCTTTGCCAATGAAATTCTCTGACATTCATACATGAGTAACAGCCCTCAAACTCTACATCAACATGCAGGAATGCTTCTAGAGCTCACATAAGATGAGAAAAAATCAGTTCAGACCAAAGAAATGAAACACCACTGTGCAAGCAAAGGAATAATATCTTGGAGGTGTACATGTCTGGATTTTCAAAAGGCTTTGAACAAGCTCCTCAGCAAAGGTTGTTAAGCATCTGAGTTGTCAGGATATACATGGGAATACACTCTTCTGAATTGGTGAGAGGGTACAACACCAAGGACATAGATGTACTTCAAAGTCACAATGAAGTGATTTTCCCAGCAGGATCCAATGAGGATTTGAGAGACCTGTATAGAATAGCATGTTTGTATATGACTTGGAAAGGGGAGGGGGCTAATTGAAGGGACAAAGTTCACAGGCTGTGCAGAGCACAGATTCAGAGCAGCCAGACACGACTGTAAGTAAAAGCTGAAGTCAAGCTGATGGTGCAGTGTCGCAGAGGGATTACACAACATGGAAATAATGGCAGGCAAATTTCACTGTCAGTAACTGCAAAGTAATGCACATGGGAAAAAATATAACCTTAAATGATAACCGATGGAGTCTAAAAAAGGTAAAATCAATCAGGAAAGAAATACTGAAACCAAGTGTTAGTTCTCTGGAAGTAACTCAGTGTTCAAGAATGGTGTTTTGGGAATTACTAGTAAAAGGATAAAGGAAAAAAAAACCCAGCAAATACTATTATGCCATAGTATAACTACCCAGGCCATATATTTATTGAATATTGAACACTATTCTGCTCATGTCAGTTTAATTGGAAGAAACACTGAGGGGACTTCAGGATGGTATGAATTCCATATGAGGAAATGCCTAAACAGACTAAGAGTTCACTTTGGAAATGTCATGACTGAAAGGGTATATAACACAAGGCTCCACAATCAACAAGCACAGTGACTAGGAAAAGTGTGTTCTTTACTTGCTATTTATCTTGGAAGAATGATATGGTTGGGGAGCAGGTTTAAAATAAAGAATAGGAAGAACGTTTTCATCCAGCACATAATTGTATTGCTGAACTCTGACACAGGATAATGTGAAGTGCAGAAATAGCAATCATTTCAGAAGGGGACTAGATCAATTCATGAAACACCACTGAAGGCTATTAACCATGATGTACTCTTTGTAACTACATACTGAGGAAAATCCTTCAACCACAGGCAGAGTGAAGCTAGAAAAGCATGGCAGGTTATACCACATATATCCTCTCTATCTGCTCTTGGCATCTGCTGCTGCCCCCTGACAAAAGCATGCACAAGGCACTGGATCTAAACTATTATGGTAACTCTCACCCTAATGGCTCTATACTGACCATGGCTTCTATATTGGCAATTAGGGGTTCAAATCACAGCTCAATGGAATTAGAGATTCTCTTTCTTCACACTCAGCTACAGGCAAATCAGTGGAGAACAGTCTATCAAATCACTATGAATAAATTTGCTTGACCAGTGTTAGGTTAGCAAAGGAGGTAAGAGCAAAAATGTTGCTTCCTTCCCAGGCTTTCCTTTGGCATGGTGACACAGGCACCACTTTCATGCTCTAAAAGTATTACTCTGGTGGGCTTCAACATGGACTCTGCTTCCCCAGACACTGTAAAAAGGAGGAGGAGAAACACCCATACAACCACGACCACCAGAGTACTCCCTGTGCCTCAAGGAAGAAACAGGGTCTGGTAGTACATAATGTGAACAGAAACAGCTTGCTTCTGGAGAGAACCAGCACTGAGTTAGCTGTGCCCCATTGGCAAAATTATCCTGAGGTCTCTGAGTTGAAAGCTGCGAAAATCCAAGAGATGAGAGAGGGATGCTGAGAAAGAGAGGGTGGGTCTACATAAGGTGAGGAATTATACGCAAAGGCTTAGGGCCATCCTGTGGGATCCTCTGTCTGCTGGAGGCTCAGTGAAGGATGATGAAACTTCAGTAAAGCAATCAGGCAGCTTCGGGAACAGAGAAATTGTGACTAGCAACTACTCCTGCCAGAATTTTCCCTGCAAACGCTTCCACATTTCTGATGGTCAAATGAAGATTTCTGCTTTGCTGCTTCAGCTTATTCAGGAATCCCTGTCTCGGGCAATGCACTTACATTATTTTTAGCATGCACAGTAAAATTCCATTTTGTTTCTGAAACATCCAGTTCTCCCAGCTTTCACTACCCTATTTTTGCTGAGGCCACAATGTTTTATAGGATTATAGCCTTTGCAGTTTAGCAGAGTCAGATTCATCAGATACCAAGATGTGTAAATCTGCAGAGTCCAAAGGAAATTATGAAAATCTCCATCACAATAAGAAATTACAGTCAATATAGAAATTTTCTTTTCTCAGTTTAAACAAGCAAAATATGCACTTCAACATTTAGGCTTTAGAGGTTTACTACTAAGTCTGACAGTACATTAGTATGATTATGGCAATAAGTGGGTTACTGTAAATCACACCTTCTACATATGTGATACTTCATGTATCATCTGATACATAGGATATTTTCTGTAGAAATCGCAGGACTATGTGGTTAATAAACCCCAGGAACAAAACACCGATATTTTTTTTACTAGTTTCAAAAGCCTGAAAAATCACAGAACCTCTTGCATGTTAAATTAACGAAGCATTGAGTATTGTAACAGTTATCAGGGTGATATTTATATGTACAATTATAAAAAATTAGAAAGCATGGATATTCAGCACGTGAGAAAGAAAAACACACAAAAGAAGAAATTGGAAGGTGCTGACAGTACAAACATCTGTCAGTAGTAGAATGGTGAAATAAGAACATAAAACCCACTGAAAACTGGTTCTTTTATGGTGAAAAAAATACTCTCCCAAGGGTAATATCTCTGAGACAGCATCTAGAATGTACCATTTGAGGCCAGCTTAATGAAGCTGACAGTATATGAATAGCTAATCAGACCTATAACTTCTGTAGCTTTATACTTACATGATTTTTTTTCATTGGTTGAATTTCATTAAAATTAGAATTGTACCTCAGAAGTCTGAAAATTTGTTCCAAACTTCTTCTTCTTATGTTCACAGTTGTTACAGTTGAAGCAGTGTTTGCTGCTAACCACAGTGAATGCAAAACTTAGATATCCCTAAATGGTGTGGAAAATATTGCCAATTTATTGTAATTACAGTAGTAGTCCCTTAAGAGATGGGGTCCCAGAATCTTTTCCTTCCTGTGGAAAAACAGTTCAGCTCTCACCTCCTAATCACCCTGGGAGGGTCCCTTCTGGGCAGTGGTGCTGAGGAAGGGTCTCCTTTCCATGCTCTCTGTTTTGCCTAGCAAAGATTCATCAAGAGAAATGACAGGAGAAAGTTTGACTTTGTGTCTTAGCAGCTAGGACATGCTCATCTTGGATATGAAAGTCATAAGCCTGGTCCACAACTAGACAGATAGATAGATCCCTCCTCCAGAACTGTATTTTTTATATATATAGTCATGGCTTAAAAGCTTAAAATGTGTAGAATTCATTAAAATAAAGAGAACAAAAGTCACTTTCCTTATATCAAAACCCTCATCCTAGGCTGCAGAGTCAGATTAGGTTTATTGAAGCACAGGTCCCCTCTATGAGGGCACAGCAACCAGCCAGAACTGTCTTCAACCTAGCCAATTGCCTGGACATGTGGCTTTTGCCTGCAGTTCTGAACAACCTCACCTCCCATTTCCCACCTGGGTGCTGCTCCTGGCTGATTAGTAATGGTTTCCGGCATTTCTGGCTCCCCTAGAGCAAGACTCTCCTGTAGGACCAGCTCCTGCAGAATGGCCCCTTGCAGCAGTGATCTGGACGCAACACACCTATGATCTCATCCTGTCCAGGAATTCTGATTAATTCCAAAAGGCACCTGGTGCTATCTTTAGATGCCTAAATAGCCTCGTTAATCTGATCAATGAATAAAGATGGTATACTGTACGAGTAACATAAGAATGGTGTCTGTTATCATAGTAAGCAGTATGGAGTGTTCCTTGTCCTGACATCTGAAATGCCTGACAGGCACGGGTTTCCCCACTCAATTTCAGCTCTGGCCTTCCCCTGGAAAGGGATGAGAGAAAGACCAGCTTTCTCATATCAAACACAAGTGCTGTTGGAGGAGGGAAATTTTCATGTGAGTTTTCTGTGAAAACTGTGAAAGGAAAAAAATATAACAGCAAATCCCTATAAGAATAGGTTTAATGATCTTGCTTCTCAGGCTACTCATAGACAGTGTCATTAAAACCCCAGCCTGAGGCTCTGTTCCCCAGTCATCTCCTGGAGGGTCTCCTTTCTGTTTCCCATGTAAGGAGTACATATTTTGGTCTAGGACAGTGCTGACACAGTGGCACCTACCAGCTGTCCAAACACTGGCATGGGCAGCTGGGCAAGCCAACAGCCCTCAAGCTGTGCAGCTTCAGCTGCGAGTCTGGCATGGGTAGAGAGGCAGAATAACATCTCTTTAAAGGAGAAAATTTTCTTCTGAATTGATTCCCTATTGATTTTAATCACTAGCAGCATTTGCCTTTGTTTTTCCTTTCTCTTCCCTATCCCCTTTAAGAAAAGGCCATTCTCTATTATCATGGTCCCTACTGAGTCCCAGCATAGTTTACAATAAAACTGAACCTTTCAATTAATCACTGGCCATACAGTTGTTAAAATCTAAAATGCTCAATCAGGAAGTCCTGCAAAGTTGAAAGAATCTAATTGGCCATTACAAAAGAAAAGGGAAAAAAACCAAAGCAAAACACAAACCCCTGCCTGTTCTAGAAGCAAGTGTGCTGCAGGCAATGATACAGGTATAACTACTCCAAATTCATAGGTGGCTGCTTTTCCAGTACCAATTAACGCACTTGCAATTTAGGCAATAAAGAAGAACAAGCTCTATAGCTAAGATTTAATCATCCTCTGTCATGGACACATGGAAGTTGAAGATCTTTTGTTAGTCTGTGAGATAATGGTTCTTCTTGGCTTATGCAGTACACTCAAAAATGTAAAATTAGAATGGTTTCCTGTCATTTCTTTATAAACCAACAATTACAAGCTGATGATGTTATCATTTTGGAAAGAATCTCCAGTCAGAGAAACTATCCAGAAAAGCTTAAACCCTACAGACTGTCACCAATTCCTTTTTTGCTCTGGAAGCACAAGCAACTGCAGGGCTGGATGATCTGTAAGGGCAATTGGATGTTACGCATTGGCTATAGCCAGCTTGCCAGAGAATACGTTAGGAGCTCTGCCTCTGCTCTGCATGCTAAGAAGTGATTTTTTTGCACTGGGAAGCCACAGATAGGACAAAATCCAGCACCTTTCTCTAGAAAAGGGGGGAAAAAATCTCTCAGATGTAGTAAACACTGAGGACTTTGGTCTTGGTAGAAACTAGACAGGCACTGTTTCCTAAATAGCAACACCTAGCTGAAGCCAGATGGAGTAACAAAAATGAGGGAAAAAAATGCTGAACCAAGAATGAGCCTGAAAACCATGGCAAGCGAAGCATGGTTTCATCTCACTTCATACAGTCATGCTGGAAACACAACATAAGCAGGTCCCACTGCAGCTGCCAGAGAGGCACTTCTGAAAGACATTTGGATCTTATGCTGGCTGATTTCCTTTTGGTTTGTCTATGACTCTCCATCAATGATGGAAACAGTCTAGCAGGGCAGCAGCACTGTCCATGGAGTCTGTCTCACTCCAGTACCTAATTTTAAGGCATGTCAAGTCCGAGCGAGACCTCTGAGCAATTTTTTTCTTGTGCTTAATTTCATCTTGATGAGTAACAAATGAAAACATAAGAGTCTTAATTTATAGCTGCTCTCCTTTGAACTTGGCTAATACTTGGCTCTGCTATGTGCAAAAAGACTACATGTGGATGGACAGAGGAAAAGCAGCTGCTCAAATTGAGGGCACTGCACCAAGGGCTCGCTACATTGCTACAACATCCACACACTAGAAGTTAATCATTAAAAGTCTTCTTAATCAATTTTTTTTTGTAGCCCCCTCAAAGATGAATAAATGTACATTCACTGCCTGGTAATATCTGACAAAGTCCTGTACACTGGAACAAAGTATTCAGTTCTATTTAGTCATATTCCAAAGAGCTA
This sequence comes from Piaya cayana, assembly GCA_013389865.1. Classification (NCBI taxonomy): domain Eukaryota; kingdom Metazoa; phylum Chordata; class Aves; order Cuculiformes; family Coccyzidae; genus Piaya; species Piaya cayana. The sequence goes on from WAAB01012676.1 coordinate 164,168, forward strand.
TTTATGTCTGTTTTTCTTTCTTATTGCTATTATTAACACTGTCCCATTAAGAAACATAATAACCACTTACAAGCTAAAGAAGTGGTAAATACGCCTGGATGCAAAATTTATTAGTATTGCATTATGTGACAGAGATTGGTGTAATTCCTAATTCTTCACACAACACTTTGCTTCCATTAGGGAACTATTGAAATTGTTGATAAATCCTTGCTATGGTATATTTAAAAGTTGCTGGTGAACATAAATCACAGAAGGTGGTGTTTTTAATCAGTAAATAAAAAGTAAATGAAAACATCATCACATAAATTTAGAGGGTGTTTGACCCGTGAGTGATTTTTCTATTTTACTGATAAGAGCTCTGAACGGGAAACAACAAATACTAGAATTCTACATTGCGACCCTGCATTTACAAGACAGCACCCTGTCACCATATCTTGATTTATGACTACTTCCAGTTGAGAAAAAAGCATAATCTGGCTCACAGAGTGTATCAACATCCACTCTGAACAACTGTAAAAGGCACTCAGAGTGTGTCCTAAGCAAAATACAACCGAACAAAATCTGAACAAAAGAAAACAAAACAAAGGAGGCTGAGAGGAGACCTCATTGCTCTCTACAACTACCTGAAGGGAGGTTGTGGAGAGGAGGGTGCTGGCCTCTTCTCCCAAGTCACAAGGGACAGGACAAGAGGAAATGGCCTCAAACTCCACCAGGGGAGGTTCAGGCTTGACATAAAGAAAAATTCTTCACAGAAAGGGTCATTAGGCAATGAAACGGTCTGCCCAGGGAGGTGGTTGACTCATCTTCCCTGGAGGTGCTTAAGGTGCAGGTGGATGAGGTACTGAGGGGCATGGTTTAGAGACTGGTGGGAATGGTTGGACTTGATGATCTGGTGGGTCTCTTCCAACCTGGTGATTTTATGACTCTATGATTCTATGATATTACATTCCAGAGCCTAGAGTGAAAAGTCAGATTTACCACTGCCTCTGGAAGAAGGTGAATTCTGGGCAAATTCAGTATTTTTGAGGTTTTGAAGGGGTCAAATCTGCTATTTTTCTACTTCCAGGCACTGCATTATCCAGCTTTTGTGATTCAAAATAAAATTCTTCACATAGAGTTGTGAAGAATTGTGTGGGCAGGGATTCACCTGGATGGGAAAAAAAAATAAATCACAATTTTTTTGTAAGTCAGGCCAGATTTTTTTACCACACAGTCCTTTAATGGCAGAAAAGCAAGGTATAAAGCCATTAAGTCAGTGGAACTGTATCTTCACTTCTTATTTTTCATTTAGTTTAAATACTTTTGCCAATATTTCTCTTTTTTAAAGTAAACACAGACAACACAGACAACACAGACAGGTTTTTTTATTAGCTCTAAGTTTTTTGCTGGGGGAAAGGATGGAGGAAAGCTAAATTGAGTTCACTTCATTAGAATGTTCTTTGCATAATTACTGAGATTATGCAGCTGTTACTATCTGCAGGTGTTAAATGCTGGGCAAGACTTTTGTGTCACTGCTACGAAAATTTTAAAAAGCACATTTTTAGTAGCAACACCATACACTTTTATGTATTTTAGGTAAGCTTCCATTTCTGACTATTTTGGACTACTTATGGCTTCATGTTTGTAAAACTGAGTATCGCACACCAAAACATTTCTCATATTATGACACAGCAGTCACAGCAGGAGTGTAAGAGATATTAATTCCCTCAATTTCCTCCTGAACAATGCACGACCTTTCTCTGCCTCTCTTACATCCTTTGTTAAAAAGACTTATAAACCATCGCCTCAAGAGACTGTGACCTGGTTTGACTTCCCAGCATCCACAAAGCAAGACATACTCCAGTGGAAGACGCAGTGGGGGCCACCTATTCAAGTACAGGTTTGCTATTAGCCTGTGCACTGAAGGAACTAAGCCTAATGCGATCAGATGTTCTGCCTGTATGCCCATTTTTTCTTAGCAATTCCTGAAGACACTGGGCAATTTCCACTGGACTGAGGTAGTAGTAGTCTCAGCTGTATTTTGCAGATATCATCAAGACAGGTGGTAAAGAAAAGGAGAAAAATCCTATTAATGATGCTGCAGAGGAATGGCAAGAAGTGTTCAGTTGTTTGGGGTTTTTTATCATTTGGTAGATTTACCTTCATTTTCTCAGTCTCTTTCACACCTATAGGTCTAAAAAGACATTATGCATATTCTCACAGAAAGCTTCTTCACGAACCCTGTCATTCCCTTTTCCAAGCCTCTCAAGGGCTCCTGTCATCAGTTCCTTTTAGCTCTGCTGAGAGCCATTCATTAAATTATTCTGTCTTCTCTCCCTTGTGAGGCCAATCTCTGGGCTTCTCCCTCTGAGCAATGTTCCTAAGCCCCTTCCTGTAGCTCCTGGTCAGATGCTGATGACCACAGCCATTTGAAACACACCATCCCTTCTGCCTTCTAACCTTTCCTGAACACCCCTGAGCTGGAGCTGTTGCCCTCCACAAGATGGTCCTCCCTAAAGCTGGCCAGAAAATAAACTCTTCTTTTGATCCAAATGTAAAGAAATTAAAAGGCTTTATGGGTATTTTTACAGAAATGGTTGACTTCCAAATAAAACATGAGAAAAAATCTTGGCTGTGTGTATTGCTACATTTCATGGCAATGCTGATTAAAATGTTTCTGCTTCTGTTATGGTTTGAGCACAAGCTTAGATGATCCATCCCACAAGTCAGCCCAGCACCCCGTGTGAAGAAGTCTTTGCACTATGACTATATGGTTATTTTCTAGAACCTGCCTTTTGATGATAAAAAGCTACATTTTGCTATAAGAAGGGGGAATTTTTCATTAACTAGTATGATTTAGCAAAGCACAAGCTTTCAATCAATAACAGCTTAGACAGATTTTTTTAACACCAGTTTCCTTGTTCCAAAACCTTTACCTTGAGCTGTTTTAAGAGAAAGGCATGAGGATATACAGGAGCCTTTGGTGTGCTTTGACAGACTGGTTCCAGCCACTAACAGGGCCTGCAAGCACTTCAGAATGGTTCTACCCACCATTGCTTGCCTTAATCAAACAGGTATCCAGAAAGTGTTCAGGTACCCAGAAAGTGGGTTTTTTTAAGAGGCAGTCGGTGGCCTCATTACACTGTGAGAGAGATTACTTCATCCAAGTACTTAAATGTGAGTTAGGGTGGGGTTAGCACAACTACTTGAGATGCCTTCAGCTGCCACTACAGAAGGACTTGAGATCTGTTTGCACTGCTCTATTTTAGGTAATGTTGCGGCCACAGCACCCAATAGCAAATCACTGTCCAGCCTCTTTGGGGAGGTAAACTCTTGCTGCCACTGCCAGAGGAGCATACACTGCACCAGCATGAAATACAGATGCTGAGCTTCCTCTCCCCTCTCACTCCAGCTCTGCACTGCGCCTGCCTTGCACCCCTGACACTGATAAATTCCTTTTCCCAAACAAGGTGCTCTCCAGAGGCAGATCTGTTTGATGCAATGTATTTAAGTCAGAGCAAAAACCAAGGAACAGAATACATTTTCTCTAGCCTGCCAGACAAGCATTTTGCATTTGATGAGGGGCAATTTATGACGACTCTTAGCTTGTCAAGTGTGACGATCTGATTTCAGGAAAAGACCCATGGTGATGAGGTAGTGTCTTATCACTCCAGAGCTTTAGGAAAATACCCAGCCGCCTTTCAAGAGGAAGACCTTGGAAGTGGTTCACCCTAACTGCTTGAGCATTTCACTCCCACATGCAGCTGCTGTCATCAGTGGTCCCACTATCCAGAGAGGTACATGTGGGAGGAGAGTCACCCTGGACCCCAAACCCACCAGGGACATTGTCCTTCTTCTCCCGGCCCTGGTCTCCCATCCCACTTTGGCTCCTTTCCCTTTGGTAGTATCTCACAGGCATCTCCTCTCTGGCCCAAGAGCAATCTGCCTTGACTCTTTTCTCTAACTAACTCTTCCCACTCCTGCCAAGGTTAATGAAAACACCATATGAGTTAGAGCAAAGGTCAGAGCCCATGGCAGGAACCCACTCCCATGGATGAACACAGGCTTTACAAGGTTTGGGTACCTGATGACTCTTTTGTTTAAACCAGTTTATTTTATATTGAGACTTCATTAGCAATGGAAAAAACTAGCAAGGGGTTTAGCACATCCATCATATGTTTTGCACATCTCATCTTCCACAAAACTCACCCTCATTGCTCTTTCATAATCTCAGAAATTGAGTTAACTGTCAGGACATGCTGAGTAGATGAAGCACAATTTGGAGAGGAGGCTGAACTGGTTCCAAATGGAGAGCTTTCAGGCTAAGAATGTTCAGTGAGGTTTCTCAAGGAAATCAAGTCTGGGGCAATCCCAGATTGCATCTTAGCAATGTCCTTCAGTCCAAATACAGGCACTTGCTTTTGGATGTCAGTGACAATTCAAACTTTCCCATCATGAGCTCCTTAGAGAAACAGAACAATTCTTTGTAAAACTGAAGTAGACAGTGCCAGTAAGCCTTACCCAGCACGGCACCCTTGTTCTTCTCACCCCCCTTCACAAGGAGGAACATGAAATGCCCAGATCCCATGCAGGGCCATCAGGAGGACCAGTGATGGGAAGCCAGCCTGACTGGTGAAGACCCAAAGAGCCTGGATTGTTTATCCCATGGAGAAGAGGCAGAGGGGAATGCAATTGCTTTCCTAGAAATGCCTACTGGAGGGCAGAGGTATCCTCATCCCAAAAGACAACGTTGGCACAAGGCTAAATGCCTATGAATAATTCAGTCTGGAAAATCAATTGGATTGAGAGGAGGAATTCAGTAGTGTATTTCCCATAGGACAAGAGGAGAAAAAGTCTAAACTTCTCAGCTGGAGCCTGCTGTGTTTATGAAAGCACAAGTGTGTCAGTGAGGTGAGCACACAAGCAAGGTTAGGCTGGTAGGAAAAGCAATGAAATTGGAATGGAAAAAAATGAATATGTTTTCAGGTGGAGAAGCCCCTCTTTCGGGCATTTTGTAGCATCAGGAGTGCTCTGCATGCCAGGGGGCTGAGATAGGCAGGGAAATGTGCCGCTTTACCCTTTCCCACTCCGCACTTCATGGCCCTACAAGTGTCAGCATGTTATGGGCTGATGATATCCCAGCACTAAGATGATTACTTTTCTCAGCATTCATGCTCTCTAACCTGGTTTAAAATGCAAAATCACTGAGGATGAAATTTGCAATTGTACAATTGTGGAAATTTCTGATGTCCTACATTGAATACAGACATTATCCCATTTACATGCCCTTTACTAGGCCAGCAAGATCCCCAGCTACCCATCCTTTCCTCTGTGCAGTGCAGCATTTCTGCTCGCCTGTCACTCTGGTGTCTGAGCTTTATCATAGTATCTGCATATCTCTGCAGTGATACTTCGCTTGCGTGCCAGGCACAGCTCTCACTAAAAGCAGAATCTCTGCCATACTGCATGGAAAACAAAGCTTTCCTATAGCCTTTCTCCAGACTGAAGCATATCCATGAAAATCTCTAACAGAGAATAAAGATGTAACTTGTTTCTAGTAGAAATTGTCTAATTTCAAATTCCTCATGGCTGGTTTATGTACCAAGGAAAAAAAATGTTCAACTCCTCCAACATTTAATATGAATTTCGTATCCATGTAAGCATCATACAGAGTTATATATTGAACAAAAAAAGTGTGGGCAGGACTAGTCATAATTTAATCCCACAAAATTATGTCATGATTAAATCGGTAAACTATTAGTCGTGATTAAATCCCACTAAACTCTGCAGTGCAGGAACATTAATGAGACCGGTTAAAGCTTGCCTCTCTCCCCCTTGGAGGTGCCCATCCACCCCTGCCACCCACCCTAAAGCTGTGTGCCAGGTATGGAGGTGCAGGGCCAGGGAGCTGCTGCAGGCACAGCTCCCACAGTAAAGCTCTCCTCCAGGTTTACAGCAAATTTCCATCTCCTGCTGCCTTTATAAAAATAAACCGCATTCACCCGTATTCCCAAATGGAAGTGTTCTTCTGAGACGGTGTATTTCATTTTTAAGTAATAGCTTGCAGTGCCTTTTTCCAAGGGCCTTTTACTGCCTCAGAGTGGTTTTGTTTGGTGGATGAATAGTGACATCTGCTGGGAAAGTCCCCGTGAGGAGAACTGGGATCTCAGGGTGCCCGGCACCCCAGCATCCCTGCCTCCCCTCCTCTTCATGACCAGCATGGGCAGATAGAGCTTGTTAGCCTCATGCCATTCATTCCAGACAGGCACAATTAAGCCTGTAAAATAATAACCTGTCTGATCGTATCAATGAGCAATTGATAAAATTAACTAGGTCTGTATATAGTTTTTTATAGCTTTTATCAAGTACTAAAAGTTGCATGGGGTGGAGGGCGTGAGGCAAGGGATGTGGCACATGACAGCTGAGTGATCTGAGCTGCTGTCTGAGTGTCTCACTGAACTTTTTGGTCCTTCATTTCTTTCCTATCCAGAGCTCTTCTGATGTCCCCACTGGGTCCTTTTCTTCTATTAAAATAGGGCTTACTTGAAAGTGAAATGCCCTGGCAGCAAGGGCTATGTTACTGGAGGCACAGAGGTGCCTCTGCAGCTGGAGTGCAGCACCTGTCCAATGTCCCATATAAATGGCACAGTGTTACATTCCCTCTAAATTCCTCCCCTTTCACAGAAAGAAAAAAAAAATAAAAAACCCACCTAACCCCACAAACACACACTTTACACTGGGAAAAATACAATCTGCTACTTTGAATGAAACATGGGACCTGAGATGTGGCGAATTTTGTACTTTCTTAGCTTCCTTGAGGCATTAGCGAAACACTTCTCCAAAATATTATTATGAAATTAAAAAGTGTAAATGCGGGATTCAGAAACCATACAGGATCCTCTTTATGTTCAGCAGCTCTGAGACTGTATGGTAGTAGTTAGGTGATTTTACAAGAACTCCTCTCCAGCACTAGGCACAAGAGGTACACCCTGTACATAACTTTTCATTCTTCTGACTCTTGTTTTCCTGGGCTATTGTAATTTAAGTTTATCTTTGAGTGTATCAGCTCAGGTTAATAAATACTTAAGTTCTGGGGAAAAAAAAACAAATCGCTTATAGCTTGAGCCTAAGCACATCATGCTCTGGGAAAACTGGGCTGCTCCTTCTTGGCATAGAAATACAGTGGTGCAAGAATTGTTCGCCTTCATCCAGAGGAAAAAGAAAACACAGTGCACCTGAACACACTTGGTACCAGTGACTAAGCTTGAATTTTTCCTTAGCTCAAGCTGTCTTGCTCCAGTCCCAGAGTCCTCATTGTCCAGCCCTTCCTCTTGGGAGTTCCCCCTACGCCCTGTTCTCCCAGGCAGCTCCTCCTATCACAACCCCAGCATGGATTTTCAGTCTGGGGCACCCGTGCCTCCATCTCTCCTTCCTGAAAGTCCTGTTAAAATATTTCCAGGAATCATGTTTCTTTCCTTCTTCTGCTTGAACCTGCCACCAGAAGAAATGCTGTCCAAAATAAACACACTGTTCAAAGAGAAGAGAAGGCCTTACCAAGTGCATAATTCAGCAAGCAATTTATATACTTCCTTCTGCAAAACCAAATCATGCCTTATAAAACTCAGGGCGTGAAGCTTGAGCCATTCACCAGACCATAAATCACAGGAGCAGCAGAGGAAGCAATGGCAGATTGTGTGTGCGCCACATGGGCGATTACCAGCCTGCAGCTCCCTCCCACCCCTGAGCACACTTGCACTCTGTACTGTGGCCAGAGATGGATGGCATCTCCTGACCCTCTCAGGGGCTGAAGTGAGTGGCAGATGCTCCCTGATGCCAAAAAGGAAGAAGAAGGCAATACCCCCAGGCTCACCAGTGGAGGACTTCAGCAGTGTGCTGCTGCCAGCCCTGGAGGGATACAGCCTTTCCCAGCACACATATGCTTCATCCATATATATTCATATAGGTAATGTATTCCAAATTGTTCTCCGTTCCAGTGCTGCTGTCCATCTCCTTCCCGTGCTTGTTGGGTTCATTTCGTCAGATGTTGCTCACAATGCATAGGCTCTGGTCTTGCGGAGGAATTGGGCAAAGCATAAATATAAATAAGAGTTTTCTGGGGAAGGTAGATCTGAATTACCCTGCCCACTCCAGGTCCCAAGTCTTGTGACTTGAAAATATGATGACATAAGACAACCTACCATCTTGGTCTGTTTATCAAAATCTAAGCTAAAGAAAGACCCAAAGATGTCTCAAGAAAGCTGTGACATCCTCAGAACAGTTACTGAGAAACATGTGTAACAAGACAAAACACCAGAAGGTGGGGCAAAATGTTTGAAGCTGGGAAGAGGCAGAAGGCAAACACGTGAGGGACCTTGGGAGAGACAGATTGAAGGGAGAGGAAGACCTTGTAGTCACTGGGGAAGAAAGAAACTGTGAAGAAAAGAAATACTGAATTAGACCAGTCTAAAAGCTCATTATTTTATTTTCTTAACTAGGTAGGAGGGGTCACCTGAAATTACACATGAAACTATAATTTCTAACTGGGTAAAAAACCCAAACCTCTCTGGCTTTCTGTTTGAGATTTGGAGAAGGAAATCAAAGATTTCTAAAGGAATCCAAGCAAAGCCTTGGAAAAGATTCTTTGGAAAAAAAAAAAAAAAAACCTTCATTTTCATATTACTCCTCTGTAATTCTTTCCACAGAACTGTGCATATGCATATGAATCATCAGTTTACTCAGAGGAGTAAACACCCAGCTCACAGCACTGAGGGGGAAAGCTGGGATAGCCAGAGCCACAGCCTTGCTTGTTTTAGACCACAAAGCTGGAGCTGCCACAGGGAATGTCAGGAAGCCCTTTCCCACTCACACACTGATAGAGGATTAAAATCTGATGGGTACTTACAAGGAAAGGCAACTGAACTAAGCAGTAAGAAAATGCCTGTAAATAAATGTTTTTGCACAAGCAGGACTAACTTCTCTTGCTTCAAAGCAATAACCACACAACTGCTAAGCAAAAGCTGCAGTTTAAAGCAAGCAAAATGATTGGTAAACGGCCCTGCACCAATGAGGCTGAGTAATGGAAGCCCAAAGAACCACATGTGGATGCATGTAATTGGCTGTGCATTCAAATTCAGCATACCAGCAATAACACTACTACCAAGTAGTCAAAATCTTGAAGTTAGCACCAAAACAAGTTCAAAAAAGAGCCTGGAGAGTCTTTCTGCTCTTTGTGCTATTACCATCTATACCTTCTTCACATTTTCAAGCTTTTCTCACCAGCTAAGTAAGGTCAACTCTCTTTCTTGCACTGAAACAAGAGCTGTTTTGGTGTTTCCTTTGACTTTAGCAGGTTTATAAAAACTGACTGCTGTAAACTGATGATCAGAGAGGAAGAAATGGCAGGCTTTAGCCCTCCTTAGATCAGGAGTAACTTCATGAAAAGACCAGAAAGGAACAGAAGCAGTAAACAGCCTCTCCTGGTTGTGAAAAAGAAAACCCAAAGCAACATCATGAGGTAAATGAAGTGGAAGGGTAAAATGCTGCACTTTGAACCATGGTGTGAAGTAGGTACTAAAAGTTTCTCCACTCCTCTGTCACAATCAGCAGCTCATGAAGAGAAACCCCTGGCCAGCCTTCTCCAGGCTATGTTGTGAAAGGAACAGCCTCTAAGGAACTACACGAGGCAGCTGTGCTATCAGCAGAATCCCAGTTATATCTAACTTTCAATACAGCTTGGTCATGTTCAATTTTGTGTTCTGCTTCAGCATGTTTGAAGTTCAGAAACTAGGAGTAGAAGCATATATTCTGGAATTGTAACAGGCTCACTCTCTACTCAGAATTTCAGAGCTGCTCTACTGCTGATAAGCACTCAGGAGACTGCTGGGTTGAAGTGAAAGCTCGAACCTTTTTCTAAATTCATAAGCACTGTCTGTACTCACATTGCATCTCTTTATCCATAGTTCACCAAACTGAGAATACTTTGTCCCTTAAGTATTGTCCCTAATAGTAGCCTGACATGAGTCCTGCCCATGACACCTTCTCCCAGACTGCCATGATAAATAACTCAAAACAAGCCTTGAATATGCTCAAAGAATAGCTTCCCTGTGTGCTCAGCTAGCAGAGACACAACGCAGGCACGCTGCTTCTGTGATCTTTGCAGCTACAAGCACTGCAGCATTGTTTCTCAGTGTACTACGCTCAGCACTATAGCCTTCTGAAATACAGGGATATTATCCTTCACACAGGGAGAGATTAGACAATGAACTGCAGCCTTACAGAGACTTACTCTGACTGTAATAACTGCTGTTCAAAATGCTAACCCTGTCTGAGTAGACTGGATACATGTAGGTAAAGGCAAGGCAGAGAGTCAAGCCTGGATCTTGCACTAACAATTTTATTTTCTCACTCTCCTCTCTTCTGTAGCCTCCTCTTTTAGACATCTAAGCTGCTTTTTTTCCACTAAACGATGGGGCCCATGCACATAGAAAGCACTAAAGGAGTGGCAAACACTTTCTATTTTCTTCTTGACTTAACTTCAGAAGAAACAGCAAACACAAGGAGCTGTGTTGGTTGGTATCAGCATCCAAGACCTGATAACCCTCCTATGGGGCGGAAGGGAAGGGAAGGGAGAGACCTCATTAAGGCTCATTTGTTTTGAATTTGACAGATATGGAAAAATCTCATTGATCTCTGTGCCACTATCAAACACTCACTTTATGCCTTCAAACTCTCCCCAGTAAACAGGCAGGGTAGACACTTTCTTAAAATGAAATAATAGATCCTCAGTTATTTCCTTTGACTCTAACATCTAATAAGACCAAACTTTTTTTTTTAAAAAAAAAAAAACAACCAAGGGTAGGCTGGCTCCTGTTTTCCTTAGGCCAGGAGGATGGATTTATCAAAGGACCAGAAAGCAGAAGCTTCAAGCAGTACCCCCCATCATGTTTCTGTATCTTGTTTCTTCTGCTTCCAAGCAGTTCAGCTGGTGGATTAAACTTCCAGCAGTCATGAGCAGATGGTACTTAGGTGGGGAAACATTCCTGTTGTAAGAGCCTATATGCTTTTCAACAGTTTTCATAATATGTGATGCAGAGTGATACAGAGCTGCATGGGGAAAAAGACTACCAAGCTAAAGGAAAAAGCATATGTTTAACTGTGAGTTGTGGCTATCTGTGTGTAATGAAACTACATGGGGGTGTTATCCCTTCTCTTCCTCCACCCTCACTCAGGTGTTCAAGTGGAGCCATATATGATATGTTTGGATGTTATAATGGCTTTCCAACTCTGGAGTTATCTTCAGAATCATACTTGGGTATGAATAATACATTTTTGTACCACAGTTGGGACAGGAGTGAGAAAAAAATGGCAGATTTTCTTCAAAAATAAGGATATATTTTATAAGTGCTTTCACACTCAAGTAATGAAATATAACCTCACAATAACTAGAAATACACGCAGTAAGAGCTTGCCTCTTGTTAATAGCGAGTGATCACCTACAACAGAATAGGAAAAATCAAGATGCAGGAGGTTTTACGTTTGGTGTTTGCTCTCAATGTGATAGAGATGAAAAAAATTAGTCAATTAATTATATCACACTTCTGGTGGATGAGGCAACTACTTCACCTTAAGTAAAGCAATTCCTGTCTCTTTGACTTTAGCTATTTCTGGTATAAGTCCTTTTAAAAACTGTTAACCAGTCACTAACTGTAGAAAGATGTTTTGTATTTCATAACAATCTCTTATCAGCAAAACAATGAGAAGGAATTGAATTCTACATGCTCAATGCAATGCCATAAAATAAATGCAGAATAAAACATTTTTTCTAAAAATGGAACAACTTGGAACAAATTAGGGTAAGTTTTCTTTCAGCAAATCCCATGAAGTTAGAAGTGAGTGTACGATGGCACACTTTTCTAAGACTGGAAAGGGAGACCTATAGATTTCATGTTCTCTGATGGGAATAAACGTCAATTTTGAGTAGCATGTAACCAAAATATATGACCCATCATTCCTTTTTTGATCCTGGAGTCTAGTAACAGGAGTTAGTTTGACTTATTTATTCCTGTTTGGATATATAACTCACTGCAAGATCAAAGACCTCTTATCAATGTTGCAACTAGCACAACTAGTGTGTCTCTTTTAAAGTCTGGATGAATGGTTTTAATATGTCTTTCAAGAAATACTACTTTTATAAGATGCAGAAGAAGGTACTAAGTCTCTAAAAGTCTAAAAAAAATCTTTTAAGATCTTTTAAAAATATAACAGCGTTGCAGTATTGCTTGGTCTTTCCTTGAAAATGTATTTTTAATGCCAGACTCCACACCAACCAACTAATGACACAAGGTTCAGCTACAACTAAATACTAAATACTAAACACTTAAACTTCTTAGCTAACATATTCAGCACATTTTTAAAACACATTTTTGTCTTTATTAGACAATTTGAAGAAAAGTATATCACTAAAGCAACAAATAGTAACAGGAAATTCAGCAATGTTATCATTTGCAATTAGTTCTGGAGTCATTCTCCCGTGAGCTCCAGTTCTTCAAATATAAGAATGAAGATAATAATTAAATACTTTGTGGGTTTAGTTCCAGTAAAACCAGCATGCTGAGGATCATGACTAATAAATATACAAACTGCTAGCTCTTTCCATGTTAAGATGTTATGTTAGCACCAGTATGAAACAGAGAATATATATATGGAACCCCAGTGGCAAGGAAACAGCAACTGTTCTACTCATGCTTGGTTATTCTAAATGGTAATAATATCAGTGATAGCAGTATCTCAGGAAGCACTGCAGCTTTTTCTGGCCTGATGTCCTTTATCCACTTTAATGTCTAGCCATTCAGCACAGCATCAACTGGAAAGTGTGTGCAACACAAGAGCTGTCTTTGCCATCAATTGATAGAAGATGAATGAGGATATTGCACTTAAGATTCACAATGGAAAGGTTTGCACCCTCTCTTGTCTTCCTGTAGCACTGGATCATCTATTTTAGGTTAACTATTTGCAAGCTCCTCAAATAGTTCTTACCAAGATGCATGTAACATTCTGAAAATTGCCTGGTTTTGATTAAAAGAAGAAATTCCACTGGACCTGTAAAAACCATATCTGTGAAGCTTTGATTCACTGAACAAGATGACTCTCTTGTATTTCCAAACTTTGTTTCCTCAACTCTCAAAGTAAAAGAAATAGTTTCTTATAATTGCCAAATTATGTGAAAAGACTTATACTGTTTTAGGAAAAAGGAATTTTCACATATTTTTCACACACTGAATTTAGCTAATTGGTATGATAAAATGGATGCATTTGAGCAGGAAGGACCCACTGAGAGCTCTCACAAATGCTGCAAGTAACTGGAGTTGCAAGCTGGGGGTGGAGCTGTGCCATTTTGGACATCCCATAAGAAGAGACAATACTCAGATATGCAACGTTCATCAGTCAGGAGGAAACTGAAATATACTGGCTTGCTGCTGTCTTGCTTTAATGATACTCACAGCCCTGACTTCTGAGAAGCCACTTGAAGGGAGGCCAGGGAGTCCGTCATTCTTCAAGGAAGTCTCCAACACATTAGGGAGAAATATTGGGGACAGGCAGCACAGTGACACACCCCTGAGCAGCATCACCCTCAGGACAAAGTTGAAGGGCTAGGGCTTCATGACTACAAAATTAAACCCTGAGGGTACATCTGCTTTCAAATAACTCAGTTCTCCAGTTCAGCCCTGGCCTCTGATTATCTTCCACGCCAGATAAATGTTCATACTCAGCTTTGGGTGACAATGGGCTCCAGGACTATCTCCCACCAGGCACTACAGAAGTGGCCACACCAGCTTTGCATCTCTCCACCAACTGCCACCCTCCAGAACAGCCCTAGCCTGCTCTTGACCTTCATGCACTGCTCCAGGCTGTGATGCTGCAGCCCTGGGCACAAAGTTTGTGTCCTCAGTTTCCTCCCATTAACAAGTTGCTGCAGTAGGCTAGAGCATAGCTTTCAGTTTTGGAGATTGGGAGCTCACAATGTCAGACATCATCATCATCATCTTCACAATAGCAATAACAGTAATAGCAGTAGCAACAACAACAGTCACAGAGCCAGAGGGCAGCACAGGATACCCAATTGTGCCACGGGGCTGCCTCCAGCCTACCCTACAGGCAGTCAGCCTTGAGCCATCTGAATAGGACTGCTTTGCACCACTCTGCCAGCCACGGATCACATAAAGTTCTTCTACTAGTTTGTTTGCACTAATAAAATAGGACAGGCCAACGTCTGTGCTCTGACAGTGAGGATAAATGGCAGAGCCCAGCTCTCCCCTGCATGGCAAACTCATCTCCTCCCCAAACAGGGTGCAGGTATCCAGACTGCCTGACAGGAAAGGTCCTTGATGTACGCCACAGTGCCTAGAGCCTGCAGCTGGTAATGGGTAATGGCAAAAACCATGCCAGTAGCTGGGCTAAGCCAACCAAGCACGAACACAGGAGACCACAGGACAGTGCTCCAACCTGTGCCCCAATCCTTGGAGTCAAGGATGTAGCACAGATGCCTGGAAAATGGGTAGCACCAGCAGTGCCCCATTGACCAACATAGGCCTGTGAGCCTTTGATCTGTGGCCTCTTCTTATTGGTGTATAAATTCAAAAGATGTCAGAAAGACAGGGCTACCTCAGGACCACTGACTAGAAACCTGAGCTTGTGAAGTGGCGGGAAAATAGGAAGATTTCCATTGGAGTTAGGCTTTCCAATACTTTAACGGTCCAATAATTACAAGCATTTGGCATGGCTAAAATACATAGCCAAAATAGCCAGAGGCTATACATCTCCACAGAGGTATATGTTCCAATGGAGGGAGTGCTGCAGTTAGGAATGCCATAGAAAACAAAATAACCTTACAGATTTATAAGAAGAAAAACAGAGTGACTTTGAAGGTCCAGAGTGGTAAGAGAAGCCATGAAAAAAATTTCTGCAGATAACGTGAATCAACAACAATAAAATGTTAAAACTAAGATCTATGGTTCTAAAATTGATTTTAAATCAGGTAGCCGGTTGCAATATCAAAGCAGTGCAGGAGGCTTGTATGGAACAGCTTGAGACATGAGCACAGAAGAAAGGCATAATTTAAAAAAAAAAAAAATCCAAGTGAATGTGCTGCTTGTGAAAAGTATCATAAACGATACAGCTCCAGATGCTGTATGGCTTTACAGCAGTTTTAGCCCTAAAAATATGCTAATCCAAAATTTAAATCTAACCTGACCACTAAAACTAACAAAAACAGGAAGGCAGAAAACCAACAACATCCACTAAAAACAGCCTTACAGAATCCCAATCCCAACCCTAAAGCAAACCCTACACCTACTCAAAAAATTTACCCTAACAGTAGGTTTACCCCTAAAAAAACCCTAACTATAATCTTAAAACTAACCTGATGACTAACACTAACAATAAGAGAAAAGCTAAACCAAACAGCAACCAGTAAACACAGACTTACAGAAACCCTAATCCTAAACCTAGACCTAAACATAAACCTGAAATTTAGGCAAATGGCAGTTATAGCCCTAACACAAATACTAATCCTAATCTTAAATCTAATCTGACCACTAACACTAACACTAAAAGAAAAGCTAAACGCATCAGCAACAAAAAAACACAGTCTTATAGAAGCCCTAATCATAACCCTAATGTTAACCCTAACACATACCCTATCCCTTGAGATTGGAATTATGATTTTTTTAAGGGTAAGCCTGCCGTTAGCGTAAATTTTATTGCTAGGACTAGGGTTTGGGTTTGAGTTACATTAGAGTTAAGGATATTTTAGGATTAGGATTAGCATTATTATTAGGGGTAAACCTGCCGTTAGCGTAAATTTTATGGCTAGGTTTAGGGTTATGTTTAGGGATAGGATTAGAGTTAGGGATTCTGTTCGCCTCTGTTTAGTGGTTGGTGTTGGGTTTTGCTTTCCTTTTAGTCTTAGTCTTAGTGGTCAGGTTAGATTTAAGAGTTAGAGATTCTCTTAGGCTCTGTTTAGCGGTTGGCAGCAGCAACCACTAAACACAGCCGTACAGAAGCCCTAATCGTAACCCTAACCCTAAGCCTAGACCCAACCGTAAAATTTACGCTAACGCCTGGTTTACCCATAAAAATATCCTAATTCTAATCTAAAATCTAACCTCACCACTAACATTAACACTAAAAGGAAAGCTAAACCCAACAGCAACAACTAAACAGAGCCTTAAAAAGTCTCTAATCCTAACCCTAACCCTCACCATAGCCCTACCTGTAAAACTAATGCTAACGGCAGGTTTAGCCATAAAAAAACCTAATGCTCATTTTAAATCTAACCTCACCACTAACACTAAAAGAAAAGCTAAACGCAACAGCAACCACTAAACACAGCCTTACTGAATCCCTAATCCTAACCCTAACCCTAGCACTAAGACTAAAATTTATGCTAAGGGCAGTCTTAGCCCTAAAGAAATGCCAATCCTGATCTTAAATCTAACCTGACCACTAATACTAACACGAAAAGGAAAGCAAAACCCAACACCAACCACTAAACACAGGCTAACACAATCTCTGACTCTAACCCTAACCCTAACCCTAACCCTAACCCTAGACATAATATTAACGCTAACTGCAGGTTTACCCTACAAAATTCCTAATCCTAATCTTAAATCTAACCCGAACACTAACACTAACACTAAAAGGAAAGCAAATCCCAACAGTAACCAATAAACACAGACTTACAGAAGCCCTAATCCTAAACCTAACCTTAACCCAAACCCTAGACCTAGCCATAAAATTCACGCTAACTGCAGGTTTACACCTAAAAATAATGCTGATCCTCATCTTAAATCTAACCTGACCACTAACACTAACACAAAAAGGAAAGCAAAACACAACCCCAACCACTAAACACAGGCTAACACAATCCGTAACTCTAACCCTAACCCTAACCCTAGCCCTAGCCATAAAATTTACGCTAACGGCAGGTTTAACCCTTAAAAAGTGCTAATCCTAAACTTAAATCTCACCTGAAGACTAACACTAACACTAACAGAAAAGCTAAACCCAACAGCAACCACTAAACACAGCCTTAGAGAAGCCCTAATCCTAACACTAACCCTAAACCTAAGCCTAGCCCTAACCCTAAAATTTACGCTAAATTCAGGCTTAGCCCTAAAAAAATGCCAAGCCTAATCTTCAATCTAACCTGACCACTAACACTAACACTAAAAGGAAAGCAAAAACCGACAGTAATCGCTAAACACGGGCTAATGGAATCCCTACCTCTAACCCTAACCCTAACCCTAACCCTAGCCGTAGTCCTAAAATTCAAGCTAAGGGCATGTCTAGACCTTAAAAAAAATCTTAAATCTAACCTGACCACTAACACTAAGACAAAAAGGAAAGCAAAACCCAACACCAACCAATAAACACAGCCTAACAGAATCTCTAACTCTAACCCTAACCCTAGCCCTAACCCTAGAGATTAGAAGTACTATCTTTTTAGGGGTAAGCCTGCCATTAGCGTAAATTTTACCACTAGGTCTAGGGTTTGGGTTAGGTTTAGGGTTAGTGTTAGGATTATGGCTTCTTTAAGGCTGTGTTTAGTGGTTTATGTTGGGTTTAGCTTTTCTTTTAGTCTTAGTGTTAGTCGTCAGGTTAGATTTAAGATTAGGTTTAGGATATTTTTAGGGCTAAAAATTGCTGTTAGTGTAGATTTTACGGCTAGGGCTAGAGTTTGGGTTTAGAGTTAGGGATTATTTTAGGTTGTGTTTAGTGGTTGCTGTTGGGTTTAGCTCTTCTTTTAGTGTTCGTGTTAGTGGTCAGGTTAGATTTAAGATTGGGATTAATATTTGGGTTAGGGCTAAAACTGCCATTTGCCTAAATTTCAGGGTAAGGGTTAGGGTTAGGGTTAGAGTCAGGGATTCTCTTAGCCTGTGTTTAGTGGTTGGTGTTGGGTTTTGCTTTCATTTTCGTGGTAGTGTTAGTGGTCAGGATAG
>WAAB01012677.1:0-11278 GCA_013389865.1 Piaya cayana
AAGCCAAAGTCCCTTTCCTCATATCAGTCTCAGAGCCAGGCATTGAGTTCTTCTTTGTGACTTCCAGCTCCTCTCTATTTAGCTTTGGGACGGAGCAGAATACTATTTGTGCCCCAGAGCCCTGCATCATTTTCCCAATAGCCCTAGACCAGGTATTAGGAAATTTTATTTTTTTTTCCCTGAGGTTGGTGAAGCAGTGGAACAGGTTGTCCAGTGCTATTGTGGATGCCTGATTCCTGGAAACATTCAAGGTCAGGTCAGAGGGGCTCTTAGCAACCTGATCTAGTTGAAGATGTCCTTGCTCACTGCAGGGTTGTTGGACTAGATGACCTCTCCAAGTTCCTTCCAGTCAAAACCATTCTATGATTGTATGGCATCATCCTAAATATACTGAAGTACAGCACTGAAATATTTACAGACTATTCACAAAATATTTTCTTTCGCAAGATGAAAACAGGAGTAAATCTAATCTTTAAAAAGCTTCAGCTAATTTGCTATGCTACTAATTCGGGAAAAGACTTGAAGGGTTTGAGGCTGGTAAGAGGAGGACAACAGGAAGGAGAAGAGAAAAGCACCTGTTAATAGACAGTAAGAGACTAAGTAGCCTCAGTGAAGAGTATGATGCCACTTAACCCACAAGTGAGTCAATAAAACTATCAATTATGTAGTATTATTTCCCTTACCCAAATATTAAACATAATTACCTTGGACATGCTTAACACACCATAATAGGCTTCCTCATGACCCGAGCAGTTGAAGATCTAGAAATGGGAGGTATGTCAGCCTTCAGAGAAAGCTTATCACAAACAGCAGTGAGCTTAGAACTGTGATTATAAAGCTGGCTGGCCAGAGAGGCCTGAATTTGTTATCATCTAAGTTGATACTACAGCTATTAAAGAGACAACGTTCAGAGAAAACGATAAGGAACTGTCATTTAGTGGCTTCAAAACTTTCATCATGGTACTAACAATATGGTTAGGTCCCAGGAGGAATGGGGTCCTGAGGGCAAGATAGACAGAAGCGAGACTGACAGCAGTGGAGTGGGAAAACTAGTTATACTGAACTGGAAAAAAGCACAGATATTGCTGCTAGCCCAATACGTTGCATGACTTCAGTAGATGAGGCCGCATCAAGCATCCAGAGTCAGTGTTAAAAACATCCCAGCAAGCTGACAGATGGTGGAGGCAGGATGCTCTGTACAAACCTTTCTGTAACAGGTGAGTACACAACAATGTCCCTATGGGCTCCAAGCATGGGACAGCAGCAATCACTTAGTTTTGTTGACCTTGTACCTCATAGGTTGGAGACTCATCGGTTTAATTTATTCTCAAGGACCTCAGAAAAACTATCAAAGCAACTGAACAAAAATGGATGTTGCTTGTAACTCGATGACAGCTTGTTTTCTGTCATGAGGCATACTTAAACAGTACACCATAGAGTCAAAGGTCAAGGACTTCACATAGTGAAAGCCCTGCATAATATTTATAGAGTTAGAGGGAAAGTAGCTAAAGGCTCCCCATCCAGAACATAGTTTGCTTCCTTCTGAACTTGCATAGTTACACATTATCATAAAAAGTACAAAACAGAGGCTTGTGACCCTATGAGAAGGAAAAGCTCCATGAATCCTTGCAGACTTTCCAGCTCTCAGAATTCCCAAAGGCTGCTCTGCAACCTCTCTAGATATTCCAGTCTCCACGGCTCTGAAACTATATGCTGCTTAAATAAATTCTTACGATACCCACAATCTCACATATGTTCTCATTCTACAGGCACTTCTCAGTGACACCACACCCTGCCCAGACATTCAGGTTAGCAAACCAGTACTTAGTACTAGAGATGGCAATGTGTCAGGAACGGAGAGATACTAGTAACCACCCCTACCACATAACCTTACACTGTAAAAGACGCAGTTAAGGCACTTGGACAGCCTACTACAAATTGGCAGGTAAAAAAATACCAGGCATTAACTCTAACGTACAATACGCTAGCGGTTCATGTCCTTGTAAAGCTTTATTTTTGTGAATCTCCACTTTCACAATAGAGACAGAATATACAGTAATTTAAAAACAGACTAACTAGAATTGTTTTATGAGTTACAGCTTTAAATATACCTATCCCAGTTAACTTCTTTGGAAGGTAAGTGATCCTGTTCTAATGAATATTGGTGTTAGAAGTTACTTAGCACAGCACTCCTTTTCTTTATAATACTGTTTCGTAATTATTCTCTCAGAAGTAAACCATGCATCAGGATATTTGAATTAAATAGCTGTTATGTCCATACCACTTTTATTATACAGATGCTATAAACAGCATACATATAAATATAAATGTGAAGGTAGTCAAAAAGATTTTTGTTCTATTGCATCACTATGTTCTATAGTGTATACTCTGGAAACAGGCTCTTTAATGAGGATTAATTCCTTTGAAAGCATTGAGAAATGACCATTTGCTTGCAGTACTCACCCTGACTAATCAAGTCAGGTACAGCCAGGGAACATTTAGATCCGCTGAAGTCCTAAACCTCATAACATTAATAAACTACATTTGTCTTCCAAATTGTACAGGTATCAACATACAGATTTCATAGAATCAAAGAATCACTAGGTTGGAAGAGACCCACCAGATCATAGAGTCCAACCATTCCTATCAGTCACTAAACTATATCCCTCAGCAACCCACCTCCAGGGAAGGTGACTCAACCCCCTCCTTGAGGAGCCTGTTCCAATGCCCAAGGACCCTTTCCATGAAAAGGTTTTTCTTGATGTCAAGCCTGAACCTCCCCTGGTGGAGCTTGAGGTCATTCCCTCTTGTCCTGTCCCCTGTCACTTGGGAGAAGATGCCAGCACCCTCCTCTCCACAACCTCCTTTCAGGTAGTTGTAGAGAACAATAAGGTCTCCCCTGAACCTTCTATTCTCCAGGATAAACAACCTCAATTCCCTCAGCCGTTTCTCAGAAGGCCTGTTCTCCAACCCCTTCACCAGCCTTGTCGCTCTTCTCTGGACTCACTCCAGAGCCTCAACATCCTTCTTATGCTAAGGGGAACAGAACTGAACACAGGATTCTGGAGCAGCCTCACCAGTGCCGAGTACAGAGGGAGAATAACCTCCCTGGACCTGCTGGTCACGCCACTTCTGATACAAGCCAGGATGCCATTGGCCTTCGTGGCCACCTGGGCACATGCTGGCTCATGTTCAGTTGGTTGTTAACCAACACCTCCAGGTCCTTCTCCTCCAGGCAGCTTTCTAGGCAGACTTCTCCCAGTCTGTAGCTCTGTATAGGGTTGTTGTGCCCCAAGTGCAGGANAACCATTTACCACCACTCTCTGGGCCCGGCCATCCAACCAGTTTTCCACCCAGCAGAGTGTGCACCTGTCCAGGCCAGAGGCTGACAGTCTCCGCAGCAGAATGCTGTGAGAAACTGTCAAAGGCTTTACTGAAGTCCAAGAAGACTATATTCACAACCTTTCCCTCACCCAGCAGTCGAGTCACTTTGTCATAGAAGACGATCGGGTTAGTTTGGCAAGACCTGCCTTTCATGAACCCGTGTTGACTGGGTCTGATCACCCAGTTCTCTTGCACGTACTTCATGACAGCACTCAAGATCACCTGTTCCATGATTTTTTCCTGGAAGACGTTTAAAAAGTTATATCGAAAATTAGGTTTCTGATCAAAAGGACAACAGCTGAGATTTGATTTAAGGGGTTTTTTTAGGAAGGCAAGGTTAAAGCAGAGAGGGAGTAGGCAGGAGGAAGAAATGCTGAGACAAAAGCAAGAAATGGCTACATAGCAAAACTGACTCTGGATCTCGGGAATTTATCTTTTGCTACTTTGAGCATCAGAGACTATGTCCAGATAGACTTGGTTGTCAAGAGCACACTAAGAACCAAGATATAGAAAACACTGAAAGTGTTGTCCTTGAAAATGTTTTTTTTTTCCTCTAAGACTAAATCTACTTTTATGACAACAGTTTTCATTTAAAAAGCTTTTCTTCTTCTCACTGTTCTGTAAGTTCAATTTAAATTAAATTTACCCTAACAACTCACAACCGTCCTTAACTTTCAGTTACGTACAAAATGAAGTATATTTTTTAATTTTTAATACAATAAACCCAAGATAAGTATGCATGGCTTATTATGATATACTGTATGTTGTTAAAATTTTAGTATGAATTCTGAAGCTTTTAAAAAAAAAATTGTCTAATCGTTCAACAGTTATGACCACAAGCATAGGTTTAAGAAGAGGACAATACTACTCTCAGTTTTAGCTGAGAATTAAAACTCTACTGACAATGTGATTTTTCAGATTTTTGTAAAGAGACCTAATATAGTGTGTTTAAAAGGTACGTAACTACTTTGCCAAATACATTGCAAATTCCTTTATGGTAGTACATATAACTTAAAGTTTTGTCAATATGAAACAGCTCAAGTCTGAAAAGGTGATGACATCCACACTTTATGAACAGTATGTGAACAGCATGTGAACAGCCCAACTTACATATTCACCGTATGTCTCCTGTGCTGGAGGTGGTGGCAGAGGCCGGTAGCCTGTAGGGGGAGGTACACCTCTTGCCCTGGGTGCAAGAAGTCCACGGCTACGACTGACTGGTCCTCTGCTGGGAGGCACTCCTCTTGGTGCTGGTGCCCCTCGTGGTACTCCTGCTGGTGGTGGAGGCACTCCTCCACGGCCCCTGTGAAAATACGGATCACTAACGATTAAATACTACACACTTGGCCTCCCTTTTAAAAGCTCCCTCCCCCATATAATGAAAATGTTGCTTTCCTACACCCTAAAAACGTTTAAGATATTTATAGTTTGTCATTTTTCTGTATGCTTCAACCCAATTACACACACTATGCAACAAATGTAGATGACAGAAACTAGAAAGGCAATTCAGTGATGAACTTATCACTAGCTTGAGCCATTCTTACATACATGTGACACCCAAACCAATTTGCTATCAGTCAGCCTCACTAGAATTTGACTCATAGCAAAATCAGTCATAGAATAACAGGTCAATTTGAAGCTGTCAGGCTATATCGTACTCAAATCCTGCACAGAGGATTCAGTTGCAACTCCCTTCTGATCCTGTATAAACCTCTAAATGCAATCCAAAGATCACACTGCACGTAAGAGACTTGAGTGGGTCAGAAATATTACATATTCTTCTCATCAATTCCCAGCTGTGGCAGGAAAATTCAAATATGTAATTAATGTGTAGGGTGATTATATTTCAAAACAAAAATAACAGTATATTTTTTTCAAGTTCTGAAAGAATGATAAGCATTAACTTGCATTCCATTACTTTGAACACTGAATACACAGATAAAACGTGAGACCTAAACCAGAACAATTTTAAAAACTATTTGATTTAGAGGTGGCAATTCCCCCGCCTCCCTGTAGTAAAGGGAGAGACTCAGACAAACAATCTGGGAGATACTTGCATCGTTCACCTCCTTTTAAACAGGATGTCTAAAACCTTGCTAACAGACATCTCCTTTTTAAAGGAGACCATTTCACCCCATGGACTATAACAGAGTTTAAATGATTGCTCTATAGGCATATAGACTTGTTCCAAGAAAGCCACATCCTTATGTACTTTAACAGATACACAGAAGAAAAAAAAGTGCAAGCTCTACACTACTTTTCTACCTATCAAGCCATCAGATCATTAATCTCAAGAGTAGTAATTGAGTGAAAATACTGTCCCGATTTCAGTAAAGTTAACTTAAGTATAACTTAAGATCCACATTTGGCCTTAAGATTTCCTATCCCATTTCTCATTGGTAAGTTTCCAGAAAAAAATACAATCATTTTATCACAAATAATTAGTATCTGAAAAACTGCATCGTTAAACGAAGAATGCAAAAATATAAATACTTGATACAAAAAGGATAGAATATATTAATTCTAATTAATGATCAAAACACAGTCACAAAGTACTTTAAACAAGCCTAGAGAGTAAGTGATTTAAAACTGTGCTTATTACTTGGTTTTGGCTAATCTGTAGAATGCCTCCTCAGGACAGGGTACCAGCTGCTTATTTGACTTCATTGTAGTGGGGGCAGGGGTGAGCAGTGAAGTTCCCAGACACAGCCTGCTGAAGTAATATAAAGAAATAGCAAATGTGACACTTTCCAAGTGAAGCCAAAGAACGGGAAATGAACCTATTGGCATAGACAATAGTCAATACCAAGTGAAAAAAAAAAAAAAAAAAAAAAAAAAAAAAAAAAAAAAAAAAAAAAAAAAAAAACACAAAAAAAAAAAAAAAAAAAAAAAAAAAAAAAAAGGCAGTAAAAAGACTCAAGAATCACTAGCCATAACCTTCATGGCATCCTTCAGACAGGGTGCAAATGAAAGCAGCAGGAAGTGGGATACGCTGAAAAACATGGAAAACCATTTGAGGAAGGAAAAACCCCCAGTTTTTAGAGCCAGCACAGATTTATTCTAGGAAAGTAATCAGAACACCAGAGCCATGTGATAAGAAGGTCTTTTCTGCATTTCAAAAACAGTTAATAGGATTGGAGTGGGGATGAGTGGGAAATAAAATTTCTCCTATATTAGGAAACCATTTACACACTTTTTTAAAGAGCTACTGCAGAAAGAATAAACAATCTGAGATGTATAGCTCTGTATTAAACCACTCAGTTACTGTACCAGGCTGGAGGAGACTAGAAAGGTGGAAATCCAGTAACAGGAAAGTTCAATTATCATCATACAGAGTTGAGTCATATCAAGGCATAATGCTGAGAGCAAGTTTTTTAGAAACTTAAAATTGTTATTTCATTAAGAAGTAAAATGGAAGGAAAGTAGTTTTACTGACATGAACAGTGAACAGAAACCAACTGAAAATACTGAAGAAGCACTTGCATAGCAACCTTCACCTACCTCAGCAAAAGCAACAGATTAGTTCTGGTATTGCTTAATTAAAAAGAAGGGCAGCTATTTAAGTTATATTTTAGAGTATTTAAAAGAATAAAAAGCATATACACAATAAGGGAAGACATTCAGAGAAACCCCATAGGAAGTCAGGGCAAGTACACAATTGTCAAAAAAACCCAGAATTTAATGAAAGGGAAAAGGAGCTCAGTACTGCTAGAACAGCAGGATAAGAGATATTGGAAGCAGTATTGCTTGAAAAGCTGAACTCATCTCTAAGTCTTAAAGGACAAATGCCAATAAAACAAATGTAAAGTAGTCAGAAAAGCAGGTCAGAAAACTGAAATAACTTGTAGAAAGTCTAAAAAAACATGTATCAGCATTACCCTCTGGCATATTACCCACTACTCCCAGTTCACTGTTACCTCCAAATTTGTCAAGGGTACATTGTACCTCATCATCTAGGTCATTATCAAAGATGTTCAGTAGCTTTGACCTCAAGGTACAATGCTTGTTATTGGTCTCCAGCTGGACTTCATACCAATGATCACCACTCTCTGGCCCTAGCCATTCAGTAAATTTCTATTTGTCTCTTCATCCAGTCCATACATCAACAATTTCACTAAGGACTTGATTAGAGACAGCTCTTCTGAAGTCACAGCAGTCATCCACTGCTCTCCTGTTACATATCAGGCCAGCTGCTTCATAGAAAGCTATTTAAGTGCTCAAATATGACTTCACCTTTGTGAATCCATGTTTAATACTCCTGATGACCTTGTCATTTACAGGTCTGGAAATGGTTGCCAGGATTAGTTCTCATCACCTTCCCAGGGATTGAGGTAAAGCTGAAAAGTCTATAGTTCACCCAGCCCTCCCTGCCACTGTGAAGGCAGGAGTGGAGTCTACCTTCCTCCAGTCCTGAGGTGATTCTAATCTCCACAACAGTTCAAAGACAGTGGCTTCACAATTACACCCACCAGCTCACTCAGCACTTCTGTGTGCATCCCATCAGAGCCCATTTACTTACACTCCACTATTCTCTAACTTGATCCATTTCCACCACGGGTATGCTTTTCCCCTCATCTTTGTGTCCTTCAGTTTCAGAAAGCCCTTCTTACTAGTAAAGATTGAGTCAGAAAAATCATTAGGTACTCAAGTCTCTTCAATGCCCTTGTAACCAGGGACCCTGCACCATTCAGTAGTAGGTTCATATCTTCCCCAGTCTTCCTTTTCCTACTTATGTATTCATTAAAGTCCTTGTTGACTTTGACACCTCCCACCACATCACTGGTAACACCTGTAAGTCATCTCTACTCATATCTACGCAGGCATGTCTACCATTAGGGGCAAAACTGATGCCCTACAGCAGTTTCATCTCCACATCTTTTAGTTCTCATCTTCTATCTATGCTTTAGCTAATCCTTCAACACCTCTCTTCTAAATGATCTTGACTACTGTTGGTTTCCATTTCACTCCTTTATAATTCACTCATTTCTCCAGATATTTAAGGCTGAAGTGGATATCTTACTTTTTAAGTAAACACTTCAGTCATACTCAAACATAGCCCACTACTACTCTTCGTTTTAGTGAATGTGCCAATAGTCTTCTCTTCCCAGGAAATTCAGCAGTGTGGAATACCCACAGCATATTAGAAAGCACTCCCAGTAGGCATCGAATGGCTTTTCAGCGAGGCTTGTAAGAGATTCTCTAAATATTCCATGTTGTATTTACTTTTTCTCATCCAATGAGATTTTTTTCCTTTTGGAATCTGTTTTCCTGGGCTTTCCCTCTGCTAATCAGCTACTTCTGAGGGGTATCCATCTGGGGTCTTGTGCAGCCTGATCTAACAGGAGATGTTCCTGCCCATGGAAGGGGGGTTGGAACTGGAAGATCTTTAAGGTCCCTTCCAACTCAAACCATTCTGTGATTTAATGATCTGCTTCTCAGCCCTCTGAAAACACTCAAGGTCTTCAACATTTTTCTTCTACAACTGCCTCACTCAAAAACACTTATGCACCTGCTAGCATTGAGATTCATTCTTATTATTTCATCCAAATCAAGTCTCAGCACTGTTCAATCATATTCAGAGAGATAACTTACCATTAAATCATATTCATCATGGCTTAGTCCCTCCAAGTCTTTCAGTGCTTGCTTCTTTTACCAAGGATACCATTCTGTAGGCCAGATTTCAGCAGCCATCAACTCTCCTTGTCATTGCCTACACTCCACAGGCTATTTGTCTTTTTTTATAAAGACACCTAAAATAGCCTTTCTTTTCAAATTACATGAAAAATTATTTGACATGGAGATTTCAGGTGACAGCCAAACCTTTAAGACAAAAAAAAAGGGCTCCTCTCCAAAAATCAGATATTCTTCCATTTTAATTGAAAATTCAGAAAAATAAACTTTAAAATTTTCTGTAGCGTCAGTGCTTAAGTAACAAATTTCCATTTATTTTAAACAAAATCATGGCACACTTGCTCCAATAACTATGAAAGAGCTTTGATCAACTTTGGTTTGCATACATAATCCCTTGTTTCACTACAAGCACAACTACTGGAAATAAGTTTTCCTTTAAATTGTAAAATATATGGGAAATTCCTTGTTCTGTACGAATGGGGTCAGGAAGGGTGAGGCACAAGTAGAGTCAAACTTGGCAAGGGATGCAAATAATAGCAAGGGCTGCTACATGTATGTCAGAAAGGGAAGGTCAAAGAAAGCATACCTGCCACAATAAGCAAGACTGGCAAAATTTAACTCCTTTGCCTCAGTCNAGGGAACTGTCTGATGAAGTTGACTAGGTTCTTCATGGTATTTCAAAAGCCAGGGCAGTCAGGTGAAGTCACTGGTGACTGGAAAAAACCCACCTTACTCATATTGAAAGGAGTAGAAAGGAGGACCCTGGGAACTACTGACCTGTTAGTCTCACCTCTGTGCCCGAGAAGAACATGGAGCTTACCTTCCTAGAAGCTATACTAAAGCACTTGGAGGACAAGGAAGTAATTTCAGACAGCCAGCATGGCTTCACCAAGGGCAAGTCACGTCCAACCAACCAAGTGGCCTTCTACGATGGAGCAACTACATCAGTGCACAAGGGAAGAGCTAGAGATGCTGTCTAGGCTTCTATAAGGCCTTTGACACCAATGCCCATAACATCCTTCTCTCTAAATTGGAAGGATATGGATTTGACAAGTGGATTGTTCAGTGGTTCAGGAATTGTTTGGATAGTCACAGAAGGTAGTAGTAAATGGCTCAATGTTCAGATTGAGATTAGTGATAAGTGGTGTCCCTCAGGGGTCCATACTGGGACCAGTACTGTTATAATAGCTTTATCAATGGCAGACAGTGGCATCAAGTGCATCCTTAGCAAGTTTGCTGATGACACCAAGCTGAGTAGTGTTGCTGACACCTGAGGGACAGGATACCACCCAGAGGGACCTGGACAACAAGCACCAACTGGAACAGTGGAAGTTCTACCTCAAGAGGAGGAGAAACATCTTCCCCTTGAGGGTAACCGAGCACTGCAAAAGGCAGCCCAGAGAGGTTGTGCAATCTCTTCCTCTAGCTATTCAAAACCTGCCTGAATGCTTTCTTCTGCAACTTTACCTAGGTGAACCTGCTTTAGGATAGGGGTTGAACTGGATAATTACCATAGGTCCTTCCAACTCCAACCATCTTGTGATTCCGTGAAGTGGACCCATGTGAACATCATGATGTTCAAGAAGGTCAAGTGCAAGGTCCTTCACAGAGCGGGGGAAGAAAGGACTTCAGGGAGACATTACTGCAGCCTTTCAATACACAAAGGGGGGGGGCACAAGAAAGACTGAAACACTTCTTAGCAGGGCCTGTAGCAATAGGACAAGGGGTGATGATTTTAAACTACAAGATGGTAGATTCAGGCTTGATGTAAGAAAGAAATTTGCTATAGTGAAGGTGGTAAAACAAATGGTTGCCCAGAGAGATGGTAGTTGCCCCATCCCTAGAAGCCTTCAAGGTAAGGTTGGACGGAGCTCTGCACAACCTGATCTAGTTAAAGATGTCCTTGCTCACTGCAGAGCTGTTGGGACAGATGATCTTTGCAACACAAACTACTCATAATTCTATGATAGAAGACAGTGCTATGTTAACCCTCAAGAAGAATGCTTCTGAATCTGAAATTTGATCAGTTTCTCAATATATTTCCTTGCCTGTTAGTCATCATGTTAGTTACAGATCTTTGTTTCCATTTCCACAGGCCACAAGGCATTATCCCCAAACTTTTAAAGTTTTACGTTATAAAAAAATCATTTGTCAGCCCATGTCAGACTCAACTACCCGCTTATATTCTGAAATAAGAGGCTTTTTATCTTTATTTTCTCTCCTTGCTACCATGCTATCATCTCATTCCATTTCAGAAGTCATT
>WAAB01012679.1:8288-29489 GCA_013389865.1 Piaya cayana
ACAAAGCAAAAAAATAGAACCCCATATCCCGCATCTGTCAAATTTAAGTTCCCGTTTGGCTGAATAATCTTGTAGTTTTTTTTTTTTTTTTTTTGCTTTTTGTGTTTATCAGCGACATCCTTTTGTGGTTTTTTTGTTCGTTTGTTTTTTGGTTTTTTTGCTTCTCAAGGCGTGCGGGTCATTTTGTTGCTATAAGCTGTTGAACAGAAAACATCCTTCCTATCGTTGGTGCTAGAAAGCGTGGCAGAGCCTTTTACTGGAACAGAGCAGTGATTTGCCATAATTTAGCTGGAAGGTCTGAATTGTGCCGCAGCAAAAGCCTTGGCTGTGTAATGCCTTGTGGTTTCCATATCAGCACTGCATTCTCCAAAACAACAGCAACTTGCAGGGAGGGAGGAATCTAAACTGGAAACAGGGAGAGTGGGGAAATAGTTTTGGGAAAACTTACTTGATGCTCCTATGAAAATGGAAAATAATATAGCATTAGAAGAAAAGAATGTAGAATAAGAATATTTAAGGTTATATCCACCTTAACTTGCAACCTTTGTTATGATGGAAGACTTCACCTTATTCTTTTCTTTTCAAAATTGTTATTTATTTCTAGCATATGTATGTTTTATTTTTCCGTATCTTGTTAACAGTAATGTGTGTTACTTTACAGATTAGCAAGGGTGATCCTAATTGCTTCTATTGTGCTTTCAAGAGCCTTTTTTATCAGGAACTGGATACATTCGCCCCATCTTTGCACAGAAGTACACTAGGAAAGTTAGATCAATATCAGCACTACAGAAAAGAGAACTGCACTACTTACATGCTAATAGATGGTATTTGTATTCTGTCTGGCTCAGTGTCTGTGCATGCTGCAAAGAGGAATGGCGTACAACTTCTCAGTTGTGCAGATTGCTGTAAATTATTTTGTTTTAATCGATAATGCTTTATTCAGTGTGCTGGGAACTATTGTAAAGACCTCTGCTGTGTTTCACGTTAAAAGACTTTAAATTCTGTGGAGAATACTTCTACATTTTCCAATGGGCTTTGTGTTTAAGAACCTTGCTGAAGTAGATTAAGCCAATACAGTGCCATGCTGACAGTATATTCTGTCATCATCCGTAAAGATAGTTTTGTTTCACCATTGGCATTTCCAACAATCAATATATAAATATACAATTTTGTTTTCAGAACCTTCTTTCATATAGAATTTGGTTTGGAGTAGTGTTGATTGTTGTTTGTGCAATCATTGGCCTGGACAATATTGGAGTATTTCTCCTGTAGCCTTTTCAAATCCTGTGTGTCCTTGATAGAAGACACACTGTGGTAGTCTTGTAACACAGTGTAATGATTTTCTGCATTATTTATGCACTATTGTCACAATATACAATGAGAATTTATTTTTTTCTGTTTGTAACGAAAATGTTGTCTCTTAGTGGAAACTTACAGGCAGCTGTTTAGTGGGGCTTCTTATTTATTCATCTGTGTATGCTATTGTCACTTCTTTGAATAATATAGTGTACATTAAGAAGTTTTATAGAAACTCTACTTCATCAAGTTTAATGAATATAGTGATCGATTCCCTATGCCAAAAACATGAAGAGGCATTATTAACTATGCCTGGGATTCATACATTCAGTATATGTAGTCTCATATATATTCTGCATGTTTTAAAAGGTTGCTTTTCAGTTTCTGAAATTAATCCTATATTTCAAAAGTTAGATGAAAGTGTTTCCAATTAATTGCAATTTAAAGTATTTACCGATTTTTTTTCTTGTAAAGAGGTGATCTGTTACTATCTCTAACCACTCCCCAAATCTAGTAAAAAAATACCATGTTGTTTGTTTTGCAATACCCTCTACAAATTATTTCTGAGTACTCTGTACCACACACATTTATCAGTGGGTGAAAGTATTAAGTATAGTTGAGGCCCATTTCCAAGTTGCAGCTATAACTTGCATACCAGCTAACGTGGATATTGGGCTCATGGCTGCATCCTTACTGTGGTACAAAATATTATTCATTAGACACAAGTGAACAGATTGGTTGTTAATCCAAAAGCATTCTTAGTTTCTTTAATACAATACTGTGACGTGTACAGAAGCTTAAAAATAGCTGAATGTTTTAAATCTATTTTTATAGTTGATTCAGAATACATAATGCTATTCAATTCTATCACAGTAGTTTAACATACAGAACCGCTACATCTTTTTACATCTTTTTTATGCATTCAGCATTGTGCTAAATTCCAAGAGGCTAGTAATGTCACATTTCAAACAAAACTACTTATAATCTTAACAGAGGCTGTGAGTTAGTTTCTGAACTACTTTTTTATTCAGGGAACTGAGGGGAAACATACCCATTGTTTTTCTAGACTTTGTTGAGGTTCATAGTTTGTGTGTGCATTTTTTGCTGTGTATTTTTTAATTCTCACGTTCATTGTAGGGAAATGGTGACACTGGATGAGGAGTTAGTGTAAGGCTTCCTGTTTCTGTCCTTCATAAGCAACATGTTACATATAAGCTCTTAGGTTTTTTTCCTAGGAGCCTTTTACTGCTTTCTTGGGTCTTACCCTGATAAAATGTGAATATATGAGGGAAGCTCTAGAATTTTGACTTCATAAGGAAATTAAGTTGTGGGGTTTATTGTAGGAATAAAGGATCAAAGAGAAGCAAGAACTCCCATCTCCTTTCTCCTTGAGTTTTTCCTTTTCCCTCAGAGTTTTAAAAAGTTTTTTTGAAGAGCTATATGACTCTTGCCAAATTCAGGACAAAGCCATCTTTTAGGAAGGTGTTCATTGAAGCAGCTGGTGAGAGCAGAGAAACCATAATGACTATTTACTTTCTAAATCAATATGATTCCTTGCAAGCATCTCAGCAGAAGTACATTACTAAGTGAGACCTGCTTGTGGGCCTGTAGTGACCTTAATAAATTTGTCATTAGCATAGCTTTTAAATGTAAATTTCAGGGTTCTCTGTCTTGCCTATTACATTCCAGGTAGTCAGTGGAAATCTGCTTTGTTCCTTGTGGAGCAGTGCACATTACTTTTGTTTGTATTAAATCCTTAATTTCAACCAGTTCCCTCTGCTGTCATCCAGAAGTGTGCAGTCCAGGGTATCTTGGCTGATGAAACCATGTGTTTGATATTAATGGGGTAAATTGATGCCCTGCCATTAAAACAGGTACACTAGCCTTTTCTCCAGTTGTTTGTTTTTCTTCTTTTCCAGTTGTCTTGGTTGGTATTTTTTTGTTGTTTATCCTCCTTTCTTTGTTGCTTATTGATGTTCCATCTTTATTTCCACACCTTTCCTTTGTGTGCTGGAATAAGTGTATCACTTTCATTCTGAGTAGTGAATGTTCTACCAGTCAGGGTGCAGTTGTCAGGTCCTTATAATATTGCTAGTCATCCTAGAAAGTGCTGTATGCAATGGAAAAATTACCTTTGTGGCAGCAGGAGAATAAATAGAAAAGTGTGAGATCTTTCAGTTTACTGTGAGTGGTTTCATTTACCTTAATGTTGAAAAGACTCCCCCCTGAAGCATTCTGGCAATCATCTGAATGTACTTCTCTGGGGTGGTAGCAAGCATGCAGAAAGTAACTGGGAGAAACAGAAGAGCTCCTAGAAACTGGAGGAAAAGCCAAAGGTTTAGAGTAATTAGTGTTTTACACAGCTTGTCTGGTTTTGTTTCCATCCTGTGCCAGGCAGTGCTAATACAACATGCCTGTGATATTGATAGCCAAAAAGTAGGCGAGGTAAGTGGCACAGGATGAAAATCAACTATGAGAGGGTATCTCTAGCCAAGCCAAATCTAGGCTCAGGTGTCGAAATTTAGGTTAAAAATTTTGAAATACTCTTCTTAGCAGCTATAAAATGCATGTTGTGATTACCATACTGCTTAATTGAGACATTAGTTTTAATCTCAAGCAACTCCTAGCCAAAGTTTGAGCCTGGAGATCGCTCTTAACATAGGCATTTCCTCTGTATCCTCAGAGCACTTCAAGCAATGCAGGAGCTACAGGGCAAAGCCTATTACTGTGTTTTCTATCTTTGACATGCATGTTTGCTAATCCAGTGCAATGAGCATTACTTTCCAGGGTATTATCTGAAGTAGCTTTGTGAAATAGTAGATGGAGTATCAATGGAAAAGAGTAAGTTTCCGTGTAGGAAACACATGATTACGTGTGGAAAAAGTAGTCATTGGTAGCAGGTCATCTTTTGCTTTCCATAAACATTTAGTCTGTTTAGCTAAGTGGCTTGCATGGGTGCAGTGAAAAGGAGGTAGTGAACATGAAATTCATTTCTGTTTTCTTGAAATTCTGGCACCTGTGGATTTTACTGTTCTAGGAGGGGACACAAAGAAACCAGAGCTGCAGCATGCCAACTGTTTTCTGGAAACTGAACTGAAGGGCAGCATAAATAGTGGAGAAATGTATATTTAACACATATTTGTTTTCATGGGAAGAAGCAAATTTCAAGAGTGTAATTTTGAAAGGGATCATCTTTCACTTTTGTGCGTGCTTCATTGAAGATTGCATGTTTCTCACCATGTAAGTTTCTAAAATGACTTCTGGTTTCTACATCTCTGTTAGAAAACAGGAAGAAAAGATTTTGGTTTGGTTTTTTATAAAGCCAGACCTTTATGGTACTTGTGCCTTTAAATACTTGAAATTGAATTTAACTTGCTATTTATTTAACAGTGTTTCTTTGAGTTGCCAATAAAAAAAGTCTAACTCAGTCAGTCTGTGTTCTTATTACGGTGAAGACATTAATGAACTTTAGCATTGAAATACAAAAATAGTTAAATCTGCTTTGAGCTAAGCTAGTAAGTTCTTTGAGGTGTGAGCAGTATTTGTATCATGTATAGAAGGGCTGGTCTTGGCCACAGAGTTCTGTGATGCAGACTACCAGGAGTAAGCAAAATAAGAGAATAAAAAATAAAACTTACCATTTGTGTATCTAGAGGTCTGTGATTGCCTTATAAAGATATTGACTACTGCAATAATAGTCGTGCATACCTCCATAGTTCTCTCCAGTGCATTATTGTTAAAATACCTAGAAGCAAATTGGTTTGAAGTCCAGGAGTTACAGCTGTAGTGGGGGTGGTGGGTATGTCTTTCTGGTACACTTTGGACAGATGTGCGCTTGCTTCCCCTGTACTTCAGCTATGTTAACATACCACTAAGCTGGTGTTGACAGATCCCACTTGCTAGCATGGATGTGGCACAGCAGGAGCAGAGTCATGTGGCTTTTCACCATTTCAGAGTGCAGGCAGAGCAAATGGGTCATCTTGGACTGCAACATGCAGAAATGCTGGTGTGGCTCATTGCGTTGCTGCTTTTTCAGAGGCAGTGTCCTGATGGAAAACACCCTGGTGTCAATTTAGGTGTTACTCCTGCTTAGTGCTGCAGTCAATAAAAGTATTAAACTGGTCAACTGAGGAGGTATTCACCAGTGATACAAATAGAAAAGAAGAATGGAACTGAGAGTTCAAAATGGATTTTCGAATTCTAAGATAGCTCTGGAGATTTATTCCTACCTCTAAAGCATGATGTAAATAGAATGTCTTGAGCGTCTTAGCAGAGCTAAGGACTGCTTTAAAATGCAAATTAGATAGGATCATCTCCATCTGTGGTGATGTTTAGAACTCGTGTCTGTTTTTAGGAAGCTTTCATTGTAAGTCCTCAAGAGTTCATTCCTCTGGGATTATGCAAATGCAGTGGTAGCCTTGTCCGTTCTGTCACTTATAAAACATACATTTCACAGCACACCAAGAAAGAGATATTAGGCAAATTAAATCATAATATAGAATAACATCCATCTCCTCCAGAAGGTAAACACTTCTCACACCTAAGTCTTTTCTTGAGACTCTCAGAGTAACCCTGTGTTTTTCTGGATGAGTTTCTTCAGAAAATAAGAGTTGAATGTACAATGTTGTGTGCTTGTGCACGTTGTATTGTGATAAGCAGGGTTGTGGCACTGAAATGACTGGAAAATGCTTTACATCTCCCGCCCTCCCCCCCCCAGTTGTCTGGTTACATTCACAACAAAGCCCCAAGAGCAGCCTTAGAGGAAGAACTGAATGGTGAAACAGGAAGGAACTGCTTTGAGTGTCATTGTCACTGAGAAAAACACCTGTGAACAAGACATGAATACCTCCATTTGTAAATAGGGGCTCGGAATAGAAGAATAGAGTAGATTGTTAATCTAGAAAGGAAAGCTATTAGTGATTAAGGTTTGAGGAAGGCAACTTCCTTCATAATGTTTAAATAGTCTCATCCATTACTTCCCAGATAAAACAGAGGGGGTTTTGTCTTGTTTTTATAGGGTGACAAGGTGAAAATACAAGATATTTGAATTGGTTATCAGCTCTGTTAATCATGTGCTGGGATTTGCCTTGCCAAGTGAAAAAACAAATTTTTAGAGGCTTGTTTTTATTTATTAATTTGGATCATTGAATAAGGATGTGTTGACAAAGTCAGATTCAAAAGATCTAAGTGATGTATTGTCCTAGAAAGGATGATCTATACCAATATATTGCAAACTAAAAGGTAGTAGAATGAGGAGATATAAAGCCTCAGGCATGTTGGAACTAAGGGAAGTCTTGGCAACGGACTTTAAAAACATTTTAAACCCCCTTGATCTGGAGTTTGTGCATAACCTGCAGATAGTATAGGCTTGTCAGTATGATCATGGATGAATCTAGATGAATCTATGTAACTGCTGTTTCTTGCTTTTAATGTGAGGATTGATTCATGCTTGTTCTGCTTTAGTTCTGTAACTAATGGCCCTGTTGAATTTTAGTTAGGTTGTGTGGCCCAGAGATGTCAGCACTCTTTTCCTAATTTTCTCCAGAGTTTCAAGAAAAACTCATTTATCCTGAGCGGTTTCTTACAGCATTCTGCTTAGGAAACTGGCTGCTTTGTTTTGACACGTACACTGTCCCCTGCATGGAAAACTGGTTAGATGTCTGGGCCCAAAGAATTGTGGTAAATGGGGTTAAATCCAACTGGAGGTCGGTCACAAATGGTGTCCCCCAGGGCTCAGTGCTGGGTCCAGACCTGTTCAGTATCTTTATCAATGATCTGGATGAAGGCATTGAATGTTCACAGACAGTAAGCTAGGAGGAAGTGTTGATCTGCTTGAGGGTAGGAAGGCTCTCCAAAGGGATGTGAACAGATGATCAATGGACTGAGACCAACAGGATGAGGTTTAACAAGGCCAAGTGTAGAATCCTGCAATGGGGAGAGAGGAACCCTATACAACACTACAGGCTTGGGGAAGAGTGGCTTGGAAATCTTGGCTTGTATCAGAAACAATGTGACCAGCAGGTCCAGGGAGGTTATTCTCCCTCTGTACTCAGCACTGGTGAGACCGCTTCTTGAATCCTGTGTTCAGTTCTGGGCCCCTCACCATAAGAAGGATGTTGAGGCTCTGGAGAGAGTCCAGAGAAAAGCAACGAAGCNTTAAGGCACGGGTAGACGAGGTCCTGAGGGACATGGTTTAGTGTTTGATAGGAATGGTTGGACTCAATGATCCGGTGGGTCTCTTCCAACCTGGTGATTCTATGATTCTGTAAGTTGCACCAAGGAAAGTTTGAATTAGAAAGGGTCACTGGGCACTGGAACAGGCTGTGGAGGGAGGTGGTTGAGGTAGACGAGGTGCTGAGGGGCATAGTTAGTGGCAGATAGGAATGGTTGGACTCAATAATCTTTTGCAACTTGGTGATTCTGTAATTCTAAGCTCACTAGATTCAAGTCAGGATGCTAGACTAAATTGCCTTCCTGTTATCAGGAATACAAAGGCACCATTGCAAACAAAATAAAATGCACAGCTGCAATGATATTCAAACTTCCTCAGCTGTCCATCTCCATTAAACATATTCTGTCATTACCAGTGTCTGAGCGATTGCAGATATGCTGTTGGGAAAAAAACCCCAACATACTCCAAAAAGTAAGAAAAAAGAATAAACAAAGCCATTTCAGAATTTTATCTTCCTAGTGCAGAATTTCCTGCCTGGGAACCCATACTGGTGAAAACCCAGCCATCACCCAGATCTGAGTTTCAGTTCCAGTAGGGGTTAATAGTGGAGGCCGTACTATGTAGGAGTTCTGCAAGCCTGTGTAGCATGAAGGCTTTGTGAGTTGTGTGTCTTTTCTTTTTAAAAGGTGACTTTAAAAAATGTTCTATGGCTCATGAACCTGAAATTGTCAGCATAGAGCTTGAAAACTGGTCCTGCAGGGAACTTTTTTTATGAATTACTGTAAAGGAAAGCAATGAAACTGTGTTAAGTATCAGTGACAGCTATGAATCATAGCCTCTGATTAAGGCGATGGAGGACATGTTGTGCAACAGTATGCAGACAGCAAATTCAATATGGAAATGCAACTATATCACAAAGTATATTCCTTAAAGCAATTTTCAGGCAGATATTAAGCTCTAAATTGACTCAGGTTAGTCACTTGTGAGGTTATTTTAATTATCCAAGGAGGTACATTTTTTTGTGTGTTGTTACTTTGCAGGGTTATTTCTTGTTTTCAGAAGTCAAGCTTTTTTTTCAATCTCTTTCAGAACTTAGTGCTTCTATAAATGTGACCTCTTTCCCTTTTATTTTTCAGAGAAATACTGTGTTTGCTGCCTCTTACCATTATTGGCAGAGGAGCTGAGAAGCTGAAAACAATGTTGGAAACAATTGGTAATCTTTTTTTACTTGTGTCACTGTATTGTTATGGCCAAATCAAGTGTGCATGATGTATTTAGGATAGTGCTATAAACCACCTAACTTTTTTTTTTTTTTTAAAAGATAGATACTGTACTTAGAAATATATTGTGTATTTGGGGTTTTTGTGTTTGAAAACAAAATATTTGCTCTTACTTGTTTAGTGTATCTAAGTTGTAGCCCGTTATCTTTATTTCACTGCTTTAAGCTTCAGTAGAATCGAAAAAGTTTGTATGAAGAAGACAACTGTTTTCTATTTTGGCTGGTTTTGTCACTGCTTATTTTCAACAGTCTGTAGCCACAGTACCTGTAACTGAATTTTAAAATGCTCTTTCACTTTTGTAGCCCAGTTCTTGATGGCCTGAATTACAGTTTTTGCTGGCTTCAGTTTTATGCTCTACCTCTGACTTCCTAATTAATTATTCTTGTGCCGTTAATTAAGTCTTCTGTAGTTTTAGTGGTAGAGAGAGGGATGCTTTTAAACCTGTTACCTGCTTTTGTGTGGCTATTTTCTAAACTGCTACTGACTAGGAATGGTTATCACTACAGATACGCATCGGGCCCTCCAGGCCATGGAGCGGTTACAGGCAAAACTTCGGGATCGAGGTGACACTGCAAATGAGGAGAAACTAGTCTTCTTAAAATCAGTGCTGCAGAGTCCTCTCTTTAACCAAATTCTTAACCTTCAGACTTCCGTTCAACAACTGAGAGATCAGGTAGGAAAAGCTGTCTCCCAGCTTCAACAGCAAAATTGCCAAGAATGTGCAAAAATGAATGTATCTCTGCATGTTGAATACTGAAATCAAATAATCTAAATTAAATGTCTGATCCAAAGCTTCAGGGAACTGAGAGGAAACATACCCATTGTTTTTCTAGACTTTGTTGAGGTTCATAGTTTGTGTGTGCATTTTTTGCTGTGTATTTTTTAATTCTCACGTTCATTGTAGGGAAATGGTGACACTGGATGAGGAGTTAGTGTAAGGCTTCCTGTTTCTGTCCTTCATAAGCAACATGTTACATATAAGCTCTTAGGTTTTTTTCCTAGGAGCCTTTTACTGCTTTCTTGGGTCTTACCCTGATAAAATGTGAATATATGAGGGAAGCTCTAGAATTTTGACTTCATAAGGAAATTAAGTTGTGGGGTTTATTGTAGGAATAAAGGATCAAAGAGAAGCAAGAACTCCCATCTCCTTTCTCCTTGAGTTTTTCCTTTTCCCTCAGAGTTTTAAAAAGTTTTTTTGAAGAGCTATATGACTCTTGCCAAATTCAGGACAAAGCCATCTCTTAGGAAGGTGTTCATTGAAGCAGCTGGTGAGAGCAGAGAAACCATAATGACTATTTACTTTCTAAATCAATATGATTCCTTGCAAGCATCTCAGCAGAAGTACATTACTAAGTGAGACCTGCTTGTGGGCCTGTAGTGGCCTTAATAAATTTGATGGTAGGATGTATTCCTGTCTTGAGGCACTGTGTCTGGAAGGCTTAGAGATGCTAGGGAGAGCCCAGTCATCTCTTTGTGCAGTGAGTCTGGAAAATGAACTGGCAAATACTGTAAATATCTGTCATTTTTTCCTGGGAAAAAATAGGAGGCAAATATAAAGTTTTAGCAGAGAAATGTTCCTTTCATTTCAGTGAGAGTTAATACCATCTTTTATGGTCTAAAATAGTAAGACTTATTTTTCTCCTCCTACAGATAAGTGGACTAAAATGAAATCTGTAAAAATGTGGGCTTCTGCGTGCATGGAATGTTTTCACATTTGCTGTCCAATTTCCTTAAAGCTTCTGTATGTTAATTGGAAGTTGATTCCTTTCATTGTTAATGTGTGCTTAGTAAGAGCCTCTTGAGTTTGCATTTGTATTACATGCTGTAGTGGGACCTGAGCAGTATGTTGCTTTGCTTCATCTGGGTATTGGTGAGACATGATGCTAAAGTCAGCAAATCTGATGCTGTGATAGTTATTGGTAGGTGCTTTAAAGATTTTTTTTCCCTAAAGTGAGTGAGCAGGATTTGTTTGCACTGAAAATTGAGTCTTTGCAAAGTAAAGAACTGAGTGGGAAAATTCTATGAACAGCAAATAATTGGTTTTTTTTAGAATTACTGTCCTGACTTCACTAGTTGCATCAGTTGAGGAGCACTGAAGGAATAAGGGCTTTTTCCTGCCTCTCTGTATTCTTACTTTTCAGTGAATTGTTTATTTTCTCATGCTGAAGAACAGTGGTTTTGTCTGAAGATAAGGAATTGATGGGAAAAAAACCAAGAAATTGTGATAGTTTGAACTTTTCAGTAGTATTTTCTTTAGTAAATATTTTACAGAAAATACTCAGACCGTGCTGCCAGTGCTCTCTTTTTTTGTTTCCTGCTGTCCATCTTCTCCCCTCCTCCTCCTCCTCTGTACTCCCAACTCTGCCAGAACAAAATACCCTTCCCTTGACTGAGCTGCATTCCTCAGATTTTTTTTTGCTTGTGAGTTTGACCATAGGTTTTAGTTCACAGTGCGGTAGTGGTGAGGAGTACCCCCATAGTGCAGCACGTACTGGATGGCACAGGATACCTGTCTGTCAGTGCTAGAACAGATTTAGGGAGGAAGTGGAGAATCTCTGTCTTTTCATATTGCCTGTGGACAACTGTTTAACTTTTTGTGTGTGTGTTTGCACAGCTAGAGGATACCTCTAGCTCTTATCCTGAATCTCTTTCTGCAACAATGCCATTTGACTTGTGTTGTGAAATAAAATGCTTGTAAGAAACGCTTCACACTCCCCGGGGTCAAAGACATGAAGGAGTAGCCAGCAGGCTGGTGCTTGGAGCAGTGCCGATGCCAGTTCCTGTTCCCAGGGAGGCCAAGGCCTTTCTTTCACAGGTATGCGGGGAGCACTCCTGCAGGGTGCTCTGGGCAGGGCAGGACAGGCAGTACTCTCCTCACAGCAGCCTCACTGCAGGGCTCTCCTTTGCTTCCAGTGTGGTCACTGTTGCAGCCAGTGTTTTTGCTGCTAGGACACTTGGCAGCTACCTGAATACTGCCCTGTGCTGCATGAGGTCTCCAAGGTCCAAGACTCAATAGCTGGAGCGCAGAAACTGCAAGAATATGTTCTTGTCCAAGTACATTGTGTTAAATGTCAATACATGGCAAACATGGTTTGTGAAGCTCCTTTTTTGTTAAAAAAATGCTTTGAATGACTGCCTATAAGCACCATTTGATTGCATCTAGTGTCTGTCAGTGAGATTGTAATGTAAGTTTTGTCATATTCAGGGGTATTTCTGAATTTTTCTTTTAGTTTTATACCATTTTTTTTCCACACTGTAGGTGTTGGATATAATAAGAAGAAAACCAGTCAGGGAAAATTAGCATAAGCAAAATTATAAAGTAAAGCAATGCTGTTTTATACAGTACTTACACAATCACAGTGCTATAAAACTACTTCTTTATGGAATTATTGTGATTTTATTACTGCAAGGTAGTTCAATTTGTATGTTATTAAAGTTATTTCATGCAGCCACAAGAGCCTTATCTTTCTAAGATTCTCACTTGTGGTTTATTGCTCCTCCTGAATAACTTATACTTCTGTGATTGGGAAGAATATACACAGTTCTCATCTTTTGCAGGCATATAGGCCTGTATTTTGATGAGGACAGGGAAGAGAGTGGTCCCCTACTTGTAGTTTTTCTTGAGGATTCTGAACTTGTACCTGTAGGAACATTGTAAATGTCATGTAAGCCAGAAATGTTTTTGAAGTATAAGTATGGCT
Organism: Piaya cayana; assembly: GCA_013389865.1. Taxonomy (NCBI): domain Eukaryota; kingdom Metazoa; phylum Chordata; class Aves; order Cuculiformes; family Coccyzidae; genus Piaya; species Piaya cayana. The sequence continues at coordinate 20,738 of WAAB01012679.1, forward strand.
GTATGTGTTTCAGGACAGAAGACATTCTGAAATCTTTGTTTTTTTCACACACGCAAGTAACACCAGATTTAATTCTGTTAGCACAGCTTGGGATTTTTTCTTATTGTTTGGGGGTTTTTTATCTCGGAGTTTCACAAATCAGAAGCCACTGTATGTGAGGCAGGCTTCTTGTGTTCAGCAGGTCCTCCATCGAATGTCTAGCTGTGTTTAAAAAGGGTCTAATAAAATGAGGTGTTGCTGTCAATTGTTGAAGATCTGTAATTTGATACTGCATTGTAGCTATGCTGTAGTCAGGGTTATAATGAAGATTTGAGATGAAGTTTGTGAGAATTCTAGGTAAACTGGTATGGACGGTAGAGGTTTTTTTTCCTTTTCCTGATATAGTGTAGCATTTCTTTTCACTGGTATTTCAAACATAACGCAAATAAAAAGCAACCAGAGTTTTCAGAATAATGGAATTTATAATTAGTTATGGAATGTGCCTTCGAAAAACATAAGCAATTTAGTCTGCTGGATGTGAGAATGCAAGAATTCTGTCAATTCCTGTATGTTTACAACAATCTCCCAGTTCATAGTAGTACACAGAAGGGATATCAGCCTGAGAAGATGGGCATAATATGGCCAATTTGAACAGGATTCGGTGTATGAAAACTTAAAATGTAAAACTAAAATATCACTTGACCTCAAGCTACTTCTGTTTTAGCATGAAGATGTCAGAGTTTTCTACCAGAAAGTCTAGTAGGAGACTGTCATATCTTAATGGAAGAACTTCAAACTCACCTAGAGAGGAAAATGATCATACTGGATGTATGTGCAGTGGGAAGTTTGTGCGCCTGTCATGGCTAGCCTGCTGTTTGAACATTACAGACAGTCAAATGAGCTGCCTGAACCAATCCTCTGTTAAACAGTCCTGACAGAAAATATGTAGAATAGTGCAGGACAGGCATAGAGCTCTGTTCATATTGAAGGTTGTGCTGTGTGGGGTATTGAGTGATACAAAAAGAATTTTGGATTCAGAGAAGGCATATAATACAACATGTAGTAAGGACCATGTGTCATACTCGATAACCTTTTATTGATGTGTTGCTCCATTTTTTTTCCTTTGCTATTTGTGCATCCAGGGAAGTGCTTTACTGTGTAGTAGAGAAGAACAGTATCATGATGTAAGCACCATTTGTATCATTTATAGTATTGTAAACATGTCATATTTTAGGATTACTGTGGCTTGCTTAGTCTAGCTTTTTTGTGCGTCACATGATTTTTCCAGTTTTGCAACTTGCTCCCTACACATTACTGTGCAAAGGAGTGCTGTAGATAACAGGAATGACTTGACTTCTAATCCAAAGAGGGGCTTCACAAACTGGAGGTGTCTCTTATATTAGCAGTCTGCATATCATGTGGTAATATGAAAAGCACTTAAAGGGGAATTCATGAACGAGCATGGAAGGGAAATATATAGTGGGGTGGGCACAGCAGTATTTCCTCAGCTGCAGTCATTTTTGTGCCTTAAAATTCTGTTTCTGCCCTTTTTTTGTCTGCGTGGCTTTTTCTCTGTATGGTAGAAGGGCTTCTAGCTTTCTGTATATAGTCTCAAATTTTGCTCTTGGCATTATTGTAGTGTTTCCTATTTTTCCCTCTTCTGTCTTAGAAGATGAATGCATACTCCATTCAAAGCAGGGAATTGACAGACATAGAGTTTATACGACTATTGGTAATAATGATGACCCTTCCTCTTCTGCCATCCTGAAAGATGAAACCACAAGAAGCTTCTGCCACGTTGAAAGGGTGCCAAGCCAGAGTAATGCTGTGCCTAAAAAAGTGCTAAATGAAATTGAAGGCATTTCATGTACTTTTCTGTAGGTTTCATTGCACTGACTGGAGTCATTACCACTCTAAGCTTCTGAACCTTGCCTACTTACTTTGAAGTTACCACTCTGAAGGCTGCACTGTAGAGGTTATGTGAGCTCTCACTAATCTATGTTGGGCAGAATGGGTAGGTTTTGCTCAGTTGCTGTTCAGGCTAACAAATCTAGCTTTACCTGAGTAGATGATGATTTCTCTAATGACTCATTTCACCAAGCGAGCTCTGAGGACTGTAGCCTTCATCAGGAAGGGGAGCTCAGGGTTGTTTTCTACAAATGGGTGCTGCAATTTAGAAAACATATGTGTAGCCATGACTTAATAACATTTGTGATATCAGACCCATACGCTGTGGCCTTTGAGTGCACACAAGAAGTAGTTTGAGTTTGCATCTCATATACTTATAAGCTGCTTTATCCTGCAGGGAATATACAATTTTTTTAAAAATAGAAGCAGTATGACACTAGCAGTGGTGTTAGGTGCTCTTACAAATAATAATTTGATCTGTGACAGCTTATAGTGGGAAGGAGCTTGACAGTGGAACGTGTAAGAAGAGTGAAGCTGAGAGAACAAGAAATCAAGCACAATAATTGACTGAGTTCAGTGATGTGGTTTTTTACATTGAAATGGGTTACACTGGAGAGGTGGAAGTGACTTAACTTCTTGTGTAGGGTCATGCAGATAAGAAACACAGTGCAATATAGACTTTTATTAGTTTCAAATCCATGCATGTTATGCAAAGGGAAGTCAGAATTTGAAGTCAGAATGGAAGGCAGAATTTGATCATCTCTGGGTGTTGTTACATATAATGAACTGTGAAACAAAGCTTATCTACCTGTGCCATACAGGCTTGCTGAAATGTGATTAAAGAAAGTGCATATGTGCACATTTTAGGCATTATAGTTTATTTGAAACACAACCCAAGTGATTCCTCACAAATACAGACAACAGAATAATCACTTTGTGATGGAAATCACTGAGTTCCAAACATTGTGGTTTTCCTCATACCATTTTTTATGGGAGAGCAGGCAAAGTGCTGTTGAGGACCTTATTTCCAGTGCTGTCTTATATTATTTCTTCTGTAACTTGAGGTTCTTCCCAGGCATGTAAGGTATTCAACAAATGACATTTGTTTTGTTTTATTTTTGTAAATTGCCCAGATGAGAAGGAATTGTGTGATGGAGAATGATGCTGACTTTTTCATGGCTGGACTGTTGGGAGAAAGATACAATAAACCTAATGGAATGTTTAAACATGCATGCTTAAACAGTAGAGACTGATGCAGTAGATATTTTAGAATACTCACAATTCTGAAATTCTTTGTTAATATGAAGAAGGAGGATCCCAGAACACTAGAAAATTTGCACTGTAAAACTATTAAGCTGCAATATTTGAAGAATCATAGGATGGTTTGAGTTGGAAGGGACCTTAAAGACTATCAAATTTCAACCCCTCTGTCATGGACCGAGACAACTCTCACTGGACCAGGCTGCTCAAGGCCCCGCCCAACCTGGCCTTGAACACCTCCAGGGATGGGGCATCAAGAGCTTCCCTGGGCAACTTGTGTCAATGCCTCACCACCCTCATGAAGAATTTCCTCTTTATGTCTAGTCTAAAGAGTTTACACCAATATTCTGGTCCTACATTGTGATTCATGTACCAGGCAAGTATGAAACAGATCAATATGGAGTAAACCAGTTCCTGTCGGCAGTCAATCGTGAAGTGGGGCAGCAGCCAAATAAGGCCTCTGCTTCACCTGAGCTTTCTAGATGTGTATAAAGTGGTATCTCTGTGCCCCCTCACCCCAGCCACTAATTAGACTGATTGGTAGAGACCTGCCTTGAAGTAGGTAGTTTACTATGGGTGAGGAAATTGGAGAATTTCCTTATTTTTTTTTTAGCTCTATGAGAAGTTTATTGTCAAGGCTGTCTGTGCAAAGATATGACTGTGGTTTTCAGATCAACCAGGTGATTATAGATTCATATGGCAACTTTGTGTTTAATTCTAGCTCTTATAGAGGGTCACTTGGCAGCTGTAGTGCCTAATGATGCAGAAACGTGACCACTGAAATTTATCCCTTAAGTAGCCATGACATTTCTTCCTTTTCCATCAAAATACTCATAGGGGTTTTTAGTTTTCTTTTAAAATAATGGATAAATTTGTTTTTAAAAATGCTTGTGCTGTACAAAAAGTTTGTGTTGGCATACTTAAAGCTGCTATGCTGATATAAATAAAATAACTTCAGGTAGAATAAAGAAAGTAATTTTATATTCATCAATTTCTTTTATGTTTTGTACTAATCACAACTTTGCATTGATTATAGAAATTAAACTTTAAAAATTTCAAATTGGGATTTCAGATAGTTTCAACAAACAATTGTCCTGCTTTAATGCTGTTTGATAAGGCATAGGTTTCTGCTGTGTCTATAAATCTATTCTATCACCAATCTTTTGCAGGTGAATATTACATCTTCCATACATTCCACTGGTGAGCACCCCCAGCTACTCCATCATGGTGGGAATGTGGGGTCCTTGCCACATAATGAGTCATATTTGTTGGCTCAGCAGAGTGGCAGCCCACCTAATATGCTAGAAGCATCCATGAGATCCATTACTCCTCAAATGAATGGGAAGTCCTCTAGTGATGACTTTGAACAGCTGATCAGAAATATGGCTCAGGTAAGTATGTTATCTGGTAACCACAAAATGTCAATCATTTACTGTCTGGAGAATTAAAATACATTTATGTTTATTTAGTAGCAACTGAGTTATTAAGCAAACCAGACACCCCTTTCTATACATAAGAAAAATAACCTTCTACTTTGAGGAACAATTGGTAAATGAGAAAACAGTTGTAAAAGTAGCCTCGACATTGTCACAACACCATTATTGTCTGTAGGTGGGCAGTGTGCCTCCTACAGACCAGCATGCCTTTATTTTCTGTTCTCATTATAGGACTGCCACTCTATGTGAGGGAGGTAGTTTGTGAGAGCATGCTTTTGTAAGCATAGCTAATGAAAGCTAGTTCTGTGACATGCTTGGAAATAAGATGGAAAATCCCTTTCTGGGCCTTACTGTACATTGTTCTGTAATCTTACTGCTTTCCTGTGATAGGCGGAGATGTTGAACGGAGCCCCTTCAGTGACTTTTGCTCTTCTTCTAGGTAGCTTTTTATGAAGTCTTACTGTTTTCCTCTCTTTGAAATTTGTCCTCTTTTCGTAGTTCTGCTCAAGAGTTGGCCTGTACCGTCTAAAATTTTACAGGCACGTATATCCTAGTTCAGTCACTACTAAGCCTAAGCTCTTGATATTTAGCGGTTGTATTCTGATTTCCTCTTCTGGTCCTTAAAAATCTTTTATTTATCAGATCTTTCATAATTGTCACTTTCCTGTATGATAGTGAGGAACTGGAACTGAAGAACTGTTTGTCTGTTACTAGGTAGTGTAGCCTTGTCTAGCTGCATGTGTCAAATTAGAAACTCTTTTCCAGGGTGTTTACCACATTCATTAATGCTGCTTTTCAACATTTTTAACATTTGCACCTTTTTTTTTTTTCTGAACAGGGTCATTGTGTTGAGACCATTGAGCTTATTAAACCTTTAAGTGGTGGTCTGGGCTTCAGTGTTGTGGGACTCAAGAGTGAAAACAGGGGAGAACTAGGAATATTTGTGCAAGAAATCCAGGAGGGAAGTGTGGCACATCGGTAAGATTATTACTGGAATATTTTACTGTACGAAGTGTTAAGATGACATTGCTATTCAGTTGTATTATTGCTGGAGGTTTTTTTGGTTTGTTTTTTTTTGGTTTTGTATGTGCTACCAGGACGTGTTTCTCTGGTATATGATAGCAAATTTTAAATCACTTATCACTACAATTTATATAATATTGGGGTAACAGAACATCATGTGATCTATTCTGAATTTCTAGGAATGTAGTTTCTATGTGTTTTTTTAATAATATCTCCTTTTCCACTGGGAAAATGAGGAAACTGTTGTTCTGTGTCATGATTTTTAAAGCCGAAATACAGATCTTGCCACCCTTGAATGCCCTGAAAAACACTTTGGTATAAAAATATTGGTTATAACCACCAGGGTTATTCATTAGGTAGGGTCCCACTGAGCAGATGAAACTTAGCTTTTAAGTCAAGACTTTTAAATTGGACTTTTAAACTTTTAAATTGGACTTTAATAAAAAAAGATATTCAGCTAATGTTACTAGAAACTCAGTGATAATTACAGGTTGCTGAAAGTATGCTTTAGACTTCAATCCAGTTCACAAACGAGAAAGAAACATTGGGTAACTGTTACAGGGTCCCATAAGTCAGAAAGCCTAAGTCTTTCAAAAAACTGAAAACCAGTTCAAATTAAAAAGCAAAATATTATGGATTGAAGGTAAACAGCATTTTTTCAAGAATGCTGTCGAGTATCTTGGCTTCTACATTGTAGGTGCTGACAAAAGCTGATGTTAAAGGGATCAGTATTTTTGTTGCACCATTTGTTTTCAAAGCATAGTCAAATTGGGATGCTGAAGACTGGACTCCAGATTTTTTTCTGGTTTGTTGCAGAAGTGATAGAAGCACTGGAGGAGGCAGAGGGTAACTCATCTGCATAGGCTTCATACAGTTACTTTGAAGTGGGTCTGGGAAAGGGCTCAGTATGTAATTTTACAGTCGTACTTCTTTTGTTGGAAAGTAAAGAGGTTTTTTTAATTTGTTCAGGGCATTTCCCTCCACATTCAAAAGGGATCTGTTTTATCATTTTCTTTCTGTTTCTCTCTCTGCCTCCCCTGTTTTTTCCTTTTGGTTTTGTGCAAAACAAAATTTGTTTCAGTAACATTTTGATGAAAGTATGTTCCACTCCATGATTCGATGAATATTCAGAATGGATGCATTGAACAAAGTGGCATACTTGGTCTGTTAAGCAGGAGGCTCAATGTCAAGGATAAACATAAATTCTAAGGCTATGTTTGGGAATGACTGAGGTCTAATATGCTTAGTCTCAGATGGGGGTACAGGAAGAAGAAAGGTAGCCTGGAGGTAGTACCCAGGGGAGAAAGGCAGTGCGATTAGCTTGAAAAGAAATGATTACCAGGGTGCTGCATCAGCTCCTTTCAGCAAAACTGCAGGGAGAGATTAAGAAGTGGGGAAATAGAGAAGAGGTTTTTTAAAATACTGGAAAATTGTCAAAATATTGTAATTTCTGTGGCAAGACTTCTTTGGTTTTTCTTGTTTATTTTGTCATACCCCTTCCCTGTTTACATGTGTGACAGAGATGGAAAGCTGAAGGAAGCAGATCAAATCCTTGCCATTAATGGACAAGCCCTTGATCAGACAATTACACATCAACAGGCTATCAGTATCCTACAGAAAGCAAAAGATAATGTCCAGCTAGTTGTGGCCAGGGGTACTTTCCCACAGCTCATCAGTCCTGTAGTGTCTCGGTCTCCATCTGCTGCTAGCACGGTTTCAGCCCATTCCAACCCGGTGAGTAGTACCTGAACATTTACATACTCATTTCTATTCTGAGCATTTATGTGCTTACTGCATCTAGTATTTTGAGACATTTTTTAATAATGTGTATGCACATTTCCATAGCAGTTCTTGAGCTTTACCTTTTATTTGTCTTTATTCTACCTTTCTCCATGTAACATTTATGCTTGATGGAGAGCATCTTGATCTTGGCAATTGCCTGTCTTCCCATCTGCCAGGCTCTGTGTATCTACCAATGCAAATGCAGCATGCTTACCTTATACTATGAAGCTTTATTTTGAGGTAGCAGTAAACAGTATCTTTTTTTTCTTTTTTCATTCTTCTTGGGCAAACAGGAATTTTTGAGGCCTTGCAATCTGATCTACACTGGCAGCTGGATGAATGCTTCTCCATGTGTTTCTCTGTTGTCTCTTAGTAGTGGGGCTCAAGTACAGCAACAGGAGAGAGCCTAGAAAATAGCTCTGCTACATTTCCCTTATTTTGGAAGCTTTTGGACCTGTAAAGGTAGAGAATGTAGCTCAGAAACATGGTGATATTAATTGCACTTTTTCTTCGTAGTATCTTCCTCATGTAATGGTTTATGGTGGGATGAAACAGCCTGTCTTCAGTTTCTGTAGACTTCACTGTTCAGTCATCTGTGGCCTTTCTTTAAGGGAGGAGTCAATAATCAGAAGTATACTGAGCAGTTACACTGGAAAAAGAAGCTACTATAATGGTTATTTTAATAATTAGCATAAAACTTCTAGTGAATAAGTTTCAGAATTATTCTTCCAGGTGTAGGAATAGAGCTGGTTGGCCTAACTTCTCCTGTCAGCACAGACCTGCTGTATTCCAGTATTCCTGTAAAACACTTCTTTTCTGTGTGATTCTAATTCTTAACTGTAGCGCATTAAAGCTGCACCTTGCTTAGGCTTTATTCTGGTACCGTGCCTGTCACCTTAGTGTTTGAGACTCTTGCAAGCAGCAGAGCCGTCATCTGTCACACGTCTGCTCTCTCCTTCTTGCTGTGAGGCTGACACGTGCACATTCGAGTTTTCTACTTATTTATGTTGGAGTTGCCTTCATATAAAGCACACAGGTGTCCACCTCGCCTGTATTTGGTAGAGGAGGTCAAAGAAATGAGCCTCACGTTATTTATAAGAGTTGGCAAGATTTATGATCATGGAATCATAGAACGGTTTGGGTTGGGTGCTGTGTCCAGGTGCAAAATCCAGCACTTGGTCTTGTTCACTGACCATGAGCCAGCAGTGTGCCCAGGTGGCAAAGAAGGCCAATGGCATCTTGGCTTGGATCAGACACGGCGTGGCCAGCAGGGCCAGGGAGGTGGTTCTCCCTCTGGACTCGGCATTGGTGAGACCGGTCCTCAAACCCTGGGGTCAGTTGTGGACCCCTCCCCACAAGAAGGA
>WAAB01012681.1:0-16399 GCA_013389865.1 Piaya cayana
CCTGGGCAACCTCTGACATTGCCTAATGACACTCTCTGAGAAGAGTTTTTCCCTAATGTTGAGCCTAAACCTCACCTGGTGGAGCTTGAGGCCATTCCGTCTCGTCCTGTTTCACATCTCAAGGACTTCAGAACTGGTCTTTTACAGGCATTTGAATCCAGAAGACACCCTACTGTCAGCTGAGACCCAAGTCTTTTAGCAGTTACAGGCTGAAGTTTGCATTATCCCCTTGTCTCTCTAGCAGAGATAACAGAGGATAAGAAAATAAACAATTATATCTGATAGCAAACATATACCAAGTGTCAACTCTATCTCTTGGTAACACCACAGAAGTACATTACAACAGGATTAAGGACGTAAGATCATGATGATTTTATTTCAATGACAAAGTGAATATTCTGAGGGTTAGTTCAGTGATAGCTGAGAGGCTCAGCGCCACGAAAAACTTTTCTCCTGGTTCTGTGTGTCAAGCTGTTTTCTGCTAAATTAGCAAACAGAATCGACTCAGTAAAACGTCTTACGGATGGTAGAGCGAGCACAAAGGAAGGATGGGGGCTCACCTCTCCAGCACAAGAGCAGGAGAAGGAGGGCTGCAGGCACAGGTTGCTGAGGAGCAGGCAGCCCCTTTCACCATCTCTCTGCAAGGAATCAGGCACCAAGACCCCATCGTCATGTAGAAATGCAGATAGAGAAATTTAAAGTGAGAAATATTGAGTCAACAAGACTTCACTACAGCTCAATATTTGATCTCGAGGTGTCATTTTCATCATATTATTTTTATAGAGATACTGCAATATCATTCACAATGAGGATCCTGTTGTGCAATATACTGCACAAATTCAGTAAAACTAACTCAGATGTATCCAGCCTCAGCCCAAAGCCCTGAGCATGCAAATCCACAGATATGGGACTGCAGCATCCATATATCTTTCCATGCATCGCTACAAGCTCAGAGCTGAATTCTTATTTACAAAAAAAATTAGAATTTCAAAAAGGAGGAGAAAATAGCACTTGCAGTAGTACGGCCAGCTGGTGAGTGTTTTGTAACAAGGCCTTTTTTCCCCCCTCCTTTAAATATAATTTACTGGAACTTTACTTAGAGATGCAACAAATTAGCAGCTATTCATTTTATAATGAAGAAGGTCTCATGCAAATCTAAGCTCTGAATAGGCAATCAGAATTTATTTGGACATAAGGGGTTATTTGCCAGGCTAATATTTCAATATTGAACTGCATAGTGCTATCGGCACCATCGTAGACCATTTTATGCAGTTATTTTAAGTTCTTATGTCATTGCATTGCCTCTGTTTGATTCCTTATAGTACCCGTAGCTATTGCTACACATTCCTACATTAAAGACCACCAGAAAAAGACAAAATAGTTCTTCCTTGGCTAATATATCAATTTAACTCATCTCCCCTCAGGTCTGAATAAGCATTAAAGTGGAAGATTTTATTCTCCTGGAGCACCTCCCATACAAGGACAGGCTGAGAGAGTTGGGGTTGTTCAGCTAGGAGAAGAGAAGGCTCTGAGGAGACCTCATAGAGACCTTCCAGAAGCTGAAGGTGGTGCACAAGAAAGCTGGAGAGGGACTTTTTACAAAGACAGGGAGTTCTAGGACAAGGAGCAATGGCTTTAAATTGGAGAGGGGAAGATTTAGACTAGACATAAGGAGGAAATTCTTCATGATGAGGGTGGGGAGGCCCTGGAACAGGTTGCCCTTCAATTCCGGCCTTCAGATCTTTCAGTGGGCCGCCAACAGCCCCCTGCAGTGGGGTTTTCCAGTATGCCCAGCAAATATTTCCTCTCCTGCAGGATCCTGGTGATGTTAGTTGGTAAAACAAAGGGCTGAGGGTGATGGATTACAGCTTCTTGTTGTTGCTGCGCCTCTTCTTTGTCCCTGAACTTCTTTCTCTGTGCAAGCAGCCCTGTTGTTTTAAAGAAATGGTGATCGATTTGATTGGACAAATGATTTCCAGTGACAGAGGTTCTCACAGTGGTTTTAGATTAAATGTGTGTGACTGCAGAGCACAGGGAACGTGGGCAGCTGGGACAGAAAGCCCATAACTGTGGGTATCCAGGTCCCACACACCCCATCTGCAGCCAAAGCAGGTGTCCAGAATCCTGGACAATGCTATAAAACCTTCAAAATCCACTAGGAAACCCTTAATTATAACCTTTCTCTCATTTCACAAAGATGTAGCAACTTTGTATACGTAATTCACCTGGAGGGGTTTAAGGGATGGGTGGACGAGGTGCTGAGGGACATGGGTTAGAGATTGGTGGGAATGGTTGGACTCGATGACCTGGTGGGTCTCTTCTAACCTGGTTTTTCTATGATTCTATGTGTGTTAGAAAATTAGATGCATGGGAGCCCAAGAGCCTTTATGGGGTCTGTATGCATTCTTTCCTCTCTGAGGGTCATCCTTGCTTAATGAATCAATGACTTTGTCTGCAAAGTTATGTAGCTGCCTGGTTTTGGATAAGCAAAATTTGAAATCCCTAATCTCAGTTTGTAATAGACCCCTGAGAGGGTCCTACACCCATAACTCATGTAGGCAAGTAAAGATTAGATATCTAAGTGTGAACTAATCATGCAAAGATCAACTTAAGTCTTTGTAATAAAACTGATCTTCCCCAAGGTTAGGAAACAGGTCTCCAACTATAATAAATATGAAAAATCTCTGGAAGTAAGCTTATAGTAATAGAATCATAGAATCACCAGATTGGAAAAGACCCATCGGATCATCGANCTGTCTCCTGTCCCTTGACAGAAGAGCCCAGCTCCCTCCTCTCTACAACCTCCTTTCAGGTAGTTGTAGAGAGCAATGAAGTCCCCTCTCAGTCTCCTCTGATTTTGGTTACTAATTCATGGGAGGAGGAGGAAGTCATGCCACTTTTCCCCTTCAGGGGTTCCATGCAACAGAGTCCAATGCACCTTAGTGCAAGAAATGATTCTATGGTTCTATGATTCTATAAATACAGCCCCCGTGCTCTGCAGCACCAGCCTGGGGTAGCACAGGGCCCCAGTGGGTGATGGATTTTGGACCAATGTGTGTTTTTATCAGTCTGAATAGCTCTGTATTTGCTCCCTTCCTATTGCCTCCCAGCTGTAGTCATAGCATGTGGTTCCCCACACTGGCCTCTCATGGCAAAATGACTTTTGTAACTTGTGCTGGAGTCACAAGGAAGGATCTACGTGGGTGTGAGGTCACGCGTTTTCTTAGCAAGTCATACAAATTATGTGGGAATGTAACACACCCACATGACTGGCAGCCTTGCTTCTTACTTGTTTTAATTAGTAAATAAATTAACTGTGAAAATAAAGTGATATCTGCGAGCAATGTACCACACCAGAGAAGATATTCAGAAAGTATGAAGGAAGTAAAAATAAGTTGAGCATGTGCTGAAGTGTTTCACCACTTTTGCTGAGGCTGTTTTTTCACAGAGAGGCATTTATATCACTCTCCTCCATCACCCTGCCCTCACCCGCCGACTCAGGGTCCCCCCGAAGAAGAAGAAGAGCCCTAAATCCCTGTCAGTCAGCTGAAGCCATGCACCGTATAATAAATTCCCTACGTCCCCAGAGGTGGCCTCACACAATTTTAATAAATCTTTAGAGATGTGTCTTCGGTGTCTCAAATACGTAAAGGTCAGACAGTGCTATTCTGACTGACCCTGACCCTCAGCTGTTCCACGGCTGCAGCGGGACTGCTCGGGGCATAATATATGACAGTTGTGAGGAGGAGAGGCACAGTCTGTCTGTACAGGTCCAGGTGCTCCTTCTGCTGGTGCCCCAGCCCCCCAGGGCAGAGGGGGCACCTTGCCCCCCATCCCCAGCTCAGTCAGGATGCCTCTAGCACTGTTTATCTGCAGACTTTATGGGAGATGCCTCTGTTTTAGCCAGATTTTATTTAAGCCTTCCCCTCCTGGCTCCCCCCTCGGTGAGTTCCTTGTTTGGTTTTATCATTTTTAATTTTTTTGCCAAAAAAAGCAGCGAGCGTTTCACCTGCTGACCGGGTGTGACAGCACCGCAGCGGATGGGGGGGGAAATAAAAAAGGTGCTTAGCTCAGCTGAACTCTCCCTCTCGCCGCTGTAAAATTAATTGTTATCATTATCTAGCTGCTTTCTGGAGACCATCAACTTACCTGCTACACAAACTGTAGCGGCAGCAGCAGCAGCAGCTGGACCTGACATCCAGCCTTGCCCTCGGCGTATTAAATCATTCTGATGTAATGTCTCACAAACCACATGACTCACCTATTAAACCTTTTCAGGGGCAAGCGCGCTGGCAGCAGGAGAGGGCTTGTAATGAGGCCAAACTCGCCGAGGATAAAAGGAGCATATTATGAAAACAAGCTATTGAAGGCGTCCGTGCTAATTTGAGCGAGCGCATTTGGACATGTAAGAGCTTTGCTGTTCCTGTGGAAAATGTTTCCAATTCCTTACTTCCCATCGCAAAGCTGATTGAGTCAGCAGCAGCTTGCCTCTTGCTTTCCAGGTGGCGTGATATGTCTCCTCATGCACTAACTCATATAGGTCATTAATATGCTAAATAAGTTGTAGCCAATTGGCTCCCATGGTGACAGCTCCAAAAGCTTCATGAATAATCAATGGAGCACCTGGAGGCATGAAATTTTCATACAAAGAGTTTCTGGGCTTCTGCATTAAGCTCTGAGCAGGGACAGACAAGTGATAGACATGACTGGCACTTTGAGGAGTTTTAAAAATAAGAAGTGTTATTTTAAAAGAAAATAGCAGTCTTATTAAAAGAAAAAAAAAATAAAAAGAATGAATCTGAAACTCCATCTCCTGGTGCATTTCTAAGAAAGGCACCTAAATTGATTCCCTTGCCATCTTCTGGACAGAAGCATGTTTTAGAGTCGGGGAAGGCAAGTGGGAATACGTCAGCTACGCTATATAATTTGCAATAAAGTCATCACAGGAGAGTAAGGATTTACTGATAGAATTAAACAGCTCCTCCTTTGGAAAATGAATAAGCAGTGACTGCTTTTACCTGCTTCCTCTGCAAGAATTGTTATGCTTATAGATAAATTCACATGGTGTGAGTGACCAAGCAAATATTATGAGCAGGTTGTGGGTTCACCCTCTTAAACTAAGTGTCTCTCTGACACTGTTTCCATTTCTAGTCCTAACGTTTTATCTTGTAAGCCCTTTCAGACACCTTCATTACTGAAACAGGCAGACCCCAGGCAGGAGGCGTCTCACTTCGCTATCTGAGCATTTGTTAAATTCTCCCAAAGGAACTGAGAAGGTGATAGGTTGGATGTGGCCTTGAGCAGCCTGGTCCAGGGGGTGGTGGCCCTGCCCCTTGCAGGGGGTTGGGGGCTGGAATTAGATGATCTTTAAGTCCTTTCCAACCCAAACCATTCTATGATTCTATGATTCTATAATAAGTGTGGTCTTGCCTCATGCTTTCCTCAAACAAATTTGTGCCTCCCCTGTACCCAGTGCTGGGAAAGGAGAAACTAGAGACATGCTGACCAGACAACTTGTGTATATTGAGAGCTGCAAGAACAGAATAGAGGGAGCTCCAGTGTTTTCTCCTCCACATGTGGGACTGTTGCACGTAGGAATCACAGAATCATAGAATCACCAGGTTGGAAGAGACCCACTGGATCATCGAGTACAACCATTCTTATCAATCACTAACCCATGTCCCTCAGCACCTTGTCCAAATGTCCCTTAAACCCCTCCAGGGAAGGTGACTCAATCCCCTCCCTGGGCAGCCTCTGACACTGCCCAATCACNGACTCTCTTGCAGAATTTTAGTGCCACAGGAGATTGGTGTCCTTGTCTAGTTCCCTGTTGTTGGTACAACTTCTCATGTAGGTGCACTGGGAGGCTCAAGGAAAAGCATCAGTGCTCCATCCCTGCTTGGCATTGTTTTCATGCAACTGCTGAGAAGTTTGGCCCCAGCTCTCCAACCCATTCCAGCGGAGCCTGCAAATTAAATGTACTTCAGCATCTGTTGTGTTTGACGTGGTTCAAATAAGTTCCTCAGAAAAATATTTGCATTTCTTGCCATCTATTCTGACATGGATCATCAATAAAAGGTCTGGAAACATCATGCTGCAGAAACACCAGGAAAACCATCACGGACTCCTCATGCATTTGCTGATGAGGAGAAGGTCCAGATAGTGGAGCTACTCAAAACTGGTGCAGCTGCTCTTGGCTGGATAACTTGGAAGCCCCCCTGTTTTCTCCTTGAACACTTCTAGAAGCAGAAATAGGAGCGTAAATATATTACCAGTCTGGCTTGACATAAGCTGGGGCAGCCCTTGCTTTGGGATTGGTGGAGTCTGTCCCCACCAGAACTTCACAAAACTCACTAAAAACTTTCTTTACTGATTTACTAGTGATATGTAGTGATGGTATAACTACAAAGATGATCTATAGGGTTAAGATAACACATAAAACTCACATTAAATTCCAACAGATGGTTTTTTTTCCCCACTAAGGTTTAGTTGGATGTTCTACAGAGCCCCCCGTTCAAGGTCCTTTACAAGGTATGGGCAGTTTTTTAATGTTTTCTAAAGCAATAAAACTGTATATTCTCATTTTTCAGGTGTTACCTTGATAACAAATAGTTTACACTGTTCTTTCTCTGTACAAACTCATTCTCTTAAATATGTTACCCTATGGGCTTACAGAAACAACTCCCCTCCCCAAACCACACACACACACTGGCGTCCACTCATTCCAGCCTATCACACGATTTCCTTTCGAGATCAACCATCTGTTAAAAGGCATTGAAGGTGTCTTGGCAAGTGTCTGGCTTGGACACAAATATCCTGAAATTCTCCAGCGCTTCCATTCACAAGGGAACAAAGCAGGGATTTCGCCTATCGATTCCTTAAGCAGAAACTTAAAACTTCCACCATCAGCAGAATAAAGGCATTGACTTCTGAGGTGAAATCTGTAACTTGTTGGAGGGAAAGAAACTGCTATCCAGAAGACATAAAGGAAAGAATAATCTTTATCAACTACAAGAATAAACAAAATAATTTGGCTTTCTTGTTCTGGGATGGTAAAGTGAGAAGCTTGCTCTCCACTGAGGTGTGTTAGAAAGGTGGAAATCCATCACTCAGTCCCATCGGCTCTGATAGCTCACCCGAGTTCTCCTGAGACAGTGATTTCCCAAGCAAAATCCTTCTTCCAGGCTGATAAAACCTGTGAAACTGTCAGACAAAGAGACTAATTTGAACGGTGACCACACTATCTTATTGCAAACTTCTTCCACACAGCGTTGTAATGTCTACAACTTAGGTACTTAGAGCTTGAGGAAGGTGGGGACTGGGCAGGATCACATCAGTGGCTTCACAAAATCTTGCTTAGTGTTCTTTGCCTTCAATGACTGTCTCATGAGAGCTAGGAGATATGGTTGGGAAATCATAAGATCTTCATGCCTGTGCTGGTTTTGGCTCAGATGGAGTTAATTTTCTTCATAGTAGCTGTCATGGTGTGAAGTTTTGGATTTGTGCTGGACATTGTTGATAATACAAGGATGTTTTGGCTACTGCTGAGAAGCGCTTACATGACACAAGACCTTTTATTCTTCTCCTGTGACCCAAAGCAGTGAGGAGGCTGGGGTGCACAAGAAATCAGGAGGGGACAGAGCTGGGACAGCTGAGACCAGATGACCAAAGAGGTATTCCATGCCACATGATGAGGTGTTTAAGGCACGGGTGGATGAGGCACTAAGGGACATGGTTTAGTGTTTGATTCGAATGGTCCGACTCAATGATCTGGTGAGTCTCTTCCAACCTGGTTATTCTATGATTCTATGATTCTATGTTGTTGTTGCTCAACAATAAAATCTGGGGGAAGAAGGAGGAAGGGAAGGATGCTCAGAGCAATGGCATTTGGTTTCATGGATAACCATTACACACCACAGAGCCCTGCTGTCCTGGAGATAACTGAACACATTCCTGCTGATGTGAAACAGTGAATGAATCATAGAATGTCTTATTTTGCTTTGATAGTGTGCATAGCTTTTGCTTTACCTATCAAATCGTCTTTATCTCAACCCATGATTTTGTGTACTTAAGTCTTTCTGATTCTCTCCCCCATTCCATGAGTGGGGGGAGTCAGCAAGTAGCTGTGTGGGGCTGAGCTGCTGACCAGAAAGCCCTCTTTTGGGCTGAGAAAGAGTTAACTTTATTTCCAGTAGCTGCTGTGCTCTGGAGTTAGTATGAGAATAATGCTAATTGCCAGGTAATGTTTATGTTCTACTGGAATACAATTAATTTTCTTCCCAGTGGCTTCTTCTTTTTAGATTCAGTATGAGAAGAAAGTGGAAAATATACTGATGGGTTTTTAGCTGTTGGTAAGAAATCAAGGATTTTTGAGTTTCCTTTTATTTTCCTAGTACACAGGTGCAAAGCCAGGACAACTAACCCAAACTGGGCAATGGAATGTTCTACACCATAACATCATGTTCAGATAAAAATAGGAATTTGGCTGAAGGGTATCCAGGTGATCCAAGTTCTGCATTCAGCATTCCATGTTCTGCTATCACAGAGCTCACTATGATCGCTGCACTTGCTGCTTCCACTGCACTCACTGAAGTTGCTGCTCAGGACAGTTTAATCATCATGTTTTGAGCGGTTGTATTCTGAGATATTAAATTATAGATATTTATTTTTGATAGGAATGCTTGGACTCAATGATCTGGTGGGTCTCTTCCAACCTGGTGATTCTATGATTCTATATTTATATTCACATCTATAGTATTATTTTATTGGGCTGGTGAAACTGTCTTTATCTCAACCCATGAGCTTTCTTTTTGTTTTCTGATTTTTTATCTCCATCCCACTTGGGGAGATGGTGTGTGTGTGAGAGAAATTAGAGAGAATGGCTGCAAAGGACAAGAGGGAATGACCTCAAGCTCCACCAGGGGAGGTTCAGGCTGGACATTAGGAAAAAAAATTTCACAGAAAAGGTTNGCAGCTACCAGCTAAAGGATAATCTGTGGTAGAGTTAAACCACATCAATGCCACAGCCCGAAAACATCACAGGTGGCATTGGAAACCTCCTAGTTCTGTAGATTTTCCAAGGTTTTTACCTCCTGAGTTGTAGTCCCCAGTTTTCCAGATATCTATGTCAAAGAGATAATCCTTAAAAAGATGACTTCTCATTTCTGCTTCCTTCAGATTTGTGGACGCAGTTTTCCTTTCTCCATTTTGCTTTCAGAGCTCAGCGCCCCAGATTTATTAGGCTTCGCAGCTCTGTTGCCACATCCAGAATACGCAATTTGGAATCTCGCTTTGATTGCCTGCTTAAGAAATGAAATGCCACGGCGCGTAGAAATATCTTTCCGTTTGAAAATAAAGTGCATAACTTAATGCAGGGGCAATCGATACTTGCAATGACTGATGGAAAGCGAGGGGAGTGGTGAAGCTCACGCATGGATTATTATGGCTCCTGTACATGTTGAGCCTTACAAATATGTTACATGGAATAACTTCTCTTAAAGTGTGTTCGCTTCTGTTTGAAATTAAACTCGATCTGCAGGGTGTGAAAGAGCCTTAAACGATATAATTGCTAACAGGGATAAAAGCATGACTTTGACATTTTGAACATGCATCTTTCTAAATTCTGCTGGAGTCATTTGTAGTATCGAAGCAGCTATAAAACAGATTGGTGGCATCTCTCCTGACATATTTTATGTGTGCGAGTTCCTCGCGCTCTACGAATATCGTAACTACTTTAATGCCTCCCTAGATCACAGCTGAAATCTTGCCCTCATCAAAAAGGACAGAAATGACATTGAATTTAGTTACATCAGAATTTATTCTCATGTATTTGTTAAACCTCCTCTGATCGAGGGTTCGGTGGAAGTCTGGAGGTAGCTGTGGTGGTGATTAATCTGTCAATTTGACTGACGTTTTAAAAATACATCTGAGTGGAAGAGTTTCCTTCCACACAAGAGCAGTAGAGAGTGTTAAATCAGGATCTCCTGTGCTCTGCCAGGCTTGAGGCTTGGGATCACCTTGGATTTCAGAAGATATTGTGACTGACTTGTCCCCTGGAGCCCAGTCCCCCCTCCCCAGCAGACAGGATGAATCCCAACAAGTTCACCAGCCTAAAAGACCAGAGAAATAATGTGGAAGCAAACAACATCGATCAACAGTTTTGAAAACTAATGTACTGCTATCGACCTCACCACCAGTTCTATGACTCAGTTTCCCTGCTGCAAATAAAAGATTGCTTTATTCCTTTTAAAGACCTGAGATTTTCAGATAGAAAGCAGAGAAGAGCTAAAAAAAAATTCTGCATAGTTTGATGAAGAAATGCTTTTTATCCTCAGGGCATTATTCTGTGTCCACTGGGTTCCACTGTCCTCATTGCTCCTCTTGGATGGTTATTTAGACAGAAGCATGGAAGTAGAAGAAGTGTTGAAAACCTGTAACTGCTTTGCCTAAATTCCATTTTAAATTAATTGGAAAAGAGTCTGTTAGGGAATAAAACATGTCTGGCAGTCACAGGGGGATTGCACAGCACAGTCTTGTGTTTCATCATGCGTCCACTAAACTCTACAGCTACCAAAGACAGTTGGAAGAATTTTTTCCCCTTTTACAGTGAAGACAAGCTTCCCCTGGTGCAAGTCAGAGTGCCGTCCTCTTCATGCAGCAGAAATTTATGTGATCTATAGATATTTTCTGTAATTACTTTGCTGACAGTGTAGGTTCATCCATGTAAGAAAATCCATGGGTATGTGTTATATTATCATAGAATCATAGAATAACCAGGTTGGAAGAGATCCACCGGATCATTGAGTCCAACCATTCCTATCAAACACAACAATGAAATGCAAGACATTAAAAAACTGGTGAAGTCACTTGGTTTCTGTTCTCCGACAGCCTCAAACCATAATTTACATGTTAGTTCAGCAGATAGAGTTGAGCTCTGATGTGTTTCATTTTGTTTAGAACCCCTCCTGACTCGGGGCAGGTTTCTACTTCCAGTTAGTACAATCATCGTTGCAGGTTTAATGTCTGCCAGGTGCAGTTTTTGTAAGGATCACTAAGTAAATAGTGCATTTTTCATTCATTTGTACATTGCAAAGTATGTTTTTATAGATAACACAAAGACCAAATTCCACAAAATGTGACCTTTCATGGAGCTTACCACTGTGAACCTCATCGATGTGGAAGTATATAGTGAACAGAGGTGGGATATTATTGGCTGTTTTCAGTGGGTGACTCGTGCACATGCAATCTACATGTTGACATCTGAGCTATATTTCATAGAATCATAGAAAGGATTTATTGGAAAAGACCTTTGAGATCATCAAGTCCAACCATCCCTGTCCACTGCTAAATCAGATCCCTCATCTACCCATCTTTTAAACCCCTCCAGGGATGGGGGCTCCACCACCTCCCTGGGCAGCCTCTGCCAGTGCTTGAGAACCTTTTCAGTGAAGAATTTTTTCCTAATGTCCAATCTGAACCTGCCCTGGTGCAGCTTGAGGCCATTCCATCTCGTCCTGTCCCCTGTCACTTGGGAGAAGAGCCCAGCACCCACCTCTCTACAACCTCCTTTCAGGTTTAAATTCATGGAAGAAAAATAAGTATGTTGAGGGATCAATTAATTTGATGAACTATAGACATATTTTTAAGGATGGTCATTCTCTTTTTTTCCTGTCTATTGCCTCAAGGGTGAATTCATAGAATCACAGAATCACCAGGTTGGAAGAGACCCACCGGATCATCAAGTCCAACCATTCCCATCAATCTCTAAACCCTCAGTACCTGTTAAGATGTAGATGTCTACCCCACAAACATCTACACATGGAGAGATGGATCATCCCTGCGGAGTCCAGCACACCTGGTTAACAAATTCCTGGGAAAATAGCTGTGAGATGTGGGTACTTAGATGATACATGTACGCTATTTACAAGCTGGTTTCAAAACATCATCTTTCTTAATTGCTTAGATAATCATAATAATGCCGTACTTTATTGTGATCTTTCCAAACATCACTGTAAATTATCGTGAAGCAGTATCTGAGCTCCTCGCAGCTATAGCAATTAAGTCGAGCAGAATTCTAAATTACAGAGGTACGTTTACAACAATTGACAAGAGGATGTTAGAGCTCTGTCTACAGCACAGGTTATTCCTGGGTGTCAGGTTATCCAATAGCGTAAATGCTGTATTACAAGTGTCGCTTTAAATATCTTAGATTTTCTAATCTAAACTAAGCTTTGTGTTGTTTTTCTTCTTTATCATCACTGACTGTTACTGTAAATGTTATTTAGAATCTGTTAATTATGGAAAGTGTTTAATATCCTACGCTTCAAGGGGTAAGTAACATCCAATAAGAAGCATTAAGGATCCTGGCCCTGGTAGCAGCTTCTCACAGAATCTCTTACTTGATTTTTAACATCCATATCTGAAATAGGAGGAAATGCCTGGGATAGTGGAAGGAACCCAAGTAAGACATCAAACTGGCTCGATTCAGTCTGGTAGTTTGTTTGTAGAATGCCAGCACATCACAGGCTTCAGAAATCAAAGCAATCGCTACCTTCTGTCTAATTTGACCTAACGACCATCTGCATTTTGAGCTGTCGACCATCAATCTTCACCCTCAAGACCCTTGATAGTTCAGTATTGCCTTTTCTCAATTTGTCCCCCTCCTTCACTAGTATTTTTTTTCTTTTTTTTACCTCTAAACACGGGGCTGCTGTGCACAAGTTGCATTTCTTGCACATGGAATCCGAGGCCACCGCAACCCCCTCTGCAGAAGGCCAGTTCGCTGTCAGCTGCCTGCAGACAGATGGCTCTTCCATTCCCTCACCATATGATGAGAAAGAACGGCGTGTCAACTCCAAGTAGACTGGTGCAGTGTGTGGACACAGCTGGAAGAGCCATTTGAAGCGGTTCAGGTGCCAGGAGCTGCCTCTGCACGGGGCCAGGGATCTGCTGCGCTGGCACCCAGCCTGGAAGAGCAGCTGTGGGGGCTGTTTCCCAGCCCCGCTGCCGGCTCCTGCACCGCCTGTGTGTGAATACTTGGTCCTTCAACATGTGCTTGGCTGCCTTGAGTCCTTTTCATAGCGTCTTGTGTTTCAAACAGGGATTTTTTTTTACTTGTAAGAAAAACTGAGGTCATTTCATCAACATTTCCAGAAATTCATACCCATTTTTTAAAAAATTCTATTGAATGCTTTGTTAATATGTTATCAAAGAATCATAGAAAAGACCTTTGGGATCTTCAACCCTACCTGTCCACTACTAAATCAGATCCCGAAGCACTTCACCTCCCCGTTTTTTAAACACTTCCAGAGCTTGTAATCTCCAGCCCCTTTACCAGCTGAGGGTATCAATATTATTGAGATTAATGTCTCATCCTCCAGTGCAATGACTCAATATCATATTTTTGCATGTTCTCATGATCCAGCCATGAATTTAAGCTTTCCTCCTTCCCCCCGGGTTTCCAAAAGTGCAAAGCTACTGCTTCCCTTTGCAATATGAGTATGTCGTGAGCACTGTTAAGCTGTGCAGCAAAGAACCTTTCAGTGCCATTTTACAGAGCAAGGAAGCGAGTCATAGAGACTGGAGCAAAAAGTTTGCTTAAATTTTGGTGTGCAGAGATGATGAGGATGTGAGCTTTTTTTTCCGGCAGGTTTAGCATGGGAAGGTAGCACTGCAGATGTTCCAAGTGCAGCTCCAGTTGACTCTTGTTCCAGGTCTGAGAGCACACAGGAGGAAAACACAGGCACGATCATTTTTATGATCACTGTGAGTTACGGGGTAAAGACTAAAAACATGATGTTTCTTGCATCATGCTGTCCCGGGGGAGGAGGAAGCCAGGGAAGTGGATCCATGTCCAAACCATGACAGGAATTACTGCAACAGGCCAGCCGAAAGCAATAATAAATGTGACAAGGACAAGGGGAAATGGCTTCAAGATCCACCAGGGGAGGTTCAGGCTGGACATTAGGAAAAAATTATTCACAGAAAGAGTGATTGGGCACTGGCAGAGGCTGCCCAGGGAGGGGCTTGAGTCGCCTTCCCTGGAGTGATTTAAGGGACGGGTGGATGAGGTGCTGAGGGACATGATTTAGTGTTTGATAGGAATGGTTGAACTCAATGATCCGGAGGGTCTCTTCCAACCCGGTGATTCTATGATTCTATGTGATTGGAACCAGTGATGGCACCAGTACTGAAATAAATGCCATCGACCGCAGATTTATTGCTCAGCCCTTTGGGCGAAGACTCATTAAGCCCTCTGGGAATGGCACTGGAAGGAGCATTGTTGCTACATCAAGTACCTGCTCCCAAATGTTTTACCCTCCTGGGGTTTTACATCTGGCCCTGGCAGATGTGACCCGGTCCATAGAGGACCCAGAAATGCGAAATGATTGAGGGGTCTTGGGTGTATCTGTTCCACTGAGGACTGGGGTGAGCTGTGCAAAACGGTTCAAATTTTAAAAAGTGGACAATTTCAAAGCTTTTTTTCGTGCTTTCCAGCTATGCTTGTAACTTTTAGTTTGAAGGGGAATGATGTATTTCACTCTTTGGTGAGGAGGACACACATTCAGCCTGTTAGTGATTGATGAGAATGGTTGGACTCAGTGATCCGGTGGGTCTCTTCCAACCTGGTGATTCTGTGATTCTATGATTCTATGATTCTCAGCAGCACATGCAGCCCATGCTCACATGGTGACACGCTCTGGTCCCCACAAAAGCAGGCTGGGTGAGCACGCTGATAAAAGCTATCATTTTCAGAAATCCTTACCTCCAGACCTTAACTGACCTGAGAGTTTTACAGGCCTTTAGGATGAGCAAGTATTTGATTGTCTTCTCAGGGTGACGATAAAGACCACTTTCGTTTTACAAGCATGACCTCACTGTCAAATTTCTGAATCACGATGGTGTTAGAGATGCTCACCAGCAATTTTCAGCATGGGGAACACAAGGTATCTCCCCCAGCTTTGCTCTTAGAGGTCACTAAAGTCTGTGTTGACATTCCCTTCTCCCTCACCCTGCTCCTTTCCAGTGAAACAACCTCCTGGATTTTACCATTTTCTGTGCTTGATTGGAACTGTCTAAAAAAACCTGAAACAGGTTGAAGTAATGAATAAGCATCCTCTCCCCTTCCACCCACAGATACACACCAGCTCTTGGGTGCTGAGGGACATGGTTTAGTGTTTGATGGGAATGGTTGGACTCGATGATCCGGTGGGTCTCTTCCAACCTGGTGATTCTATGATTCTATGATTCTACATCAAACACAGCGGCGCAGCTACCCTTGGTCTGTGTCAGCCTCAGCTTTATCTCTGAAGAGAAAAAGGTCTAACTATAAGCCCAGCCCAGCACTCGCTTGAGGCAGACAGGCTTGAGAACCATCCCTGAGGTGAAACTGTTTTCTAGCAAAGTCTAGTTTACATTACAAGGCAAAAAAAAAGGGAAAAATAATGAAAAAATTCCTTTAATATGTAGCTGTTGCCTTGAACTTGTCTGAGCACAGCGAGTTCAGTGGTTCTCTGGACTGACAAAGTATATTTTCTCTAGAGCTCGTTACAGAGCTGGACTGTGTCAGAAACAAAGAGGAGGCTTTATGTAAAGACTTGAAAGAGAGGGCAGAGGGTTTGCGAGCCGGCTCAAGAAAGGCGTTCAATGCAAAGGGGCCACGCAAGAAGAAGCTGCAGAGACGGTTGCGAGAGAATTTAGCACCTAAAAATATGTGCGACGCTACACCAAGGGTGTATATGCAATATTCATAAGACTGTCTTTTAGATGCACTTCTCCTCTAGATGTTGAAGCTGTCTGAAACCTGTAGACTTTCAAACCACTTAAATATAATAAAGCCTGCGCTGATTATATCATGATTGCTGACATTTGGTGTCTGTCAGTCTGAAATAACTTTTCCTCCTCGCTATAATTTCCTCTAAAAAGCGAAGCAGAGTCGGTGATTTTCCACAAAGCTCTCTCCGAGCACCTCCTGCCTCAACGCCTTTTGCTGATTCCTTTCGAAGGTCAAACACTGTTGCCCGAAAAGCTTTTTCTTTTCTCCCCGTGTTTACTGCATTTGTTTGGCTGGTACTTTTGTGTCTGATGCTCTTGACTGACAAACTGGAGTGCTACCTTTGTATAAAAGAATGTTATTCAAGAAATCTTTAAAAGATCCTATTAATATTTTATTAGCATTTCTTTTCTTCCCCAGACTGAGTGACAGCTTCCCCAAGATAGCAAATTTTAATTATTTTTTCCCAACCTGTATTCCTCTTGTCACCGTCTCTTCCAGCATCAATCCAGTCAGATGTTTTTCGTTGTTATTATTACCATAAGGCCTCAGCAGCCTATAATTACTCCAAAGAATTTCTTATCTTTTATTTCTGAAGCTTAGATTTTTCCTTCTTTTCATTTTCTT
>WAAB01012683.1:866-52402 GCA_013389865.1 Piaya cayana
TGCTCTCTACAACTACCTGAAAGGAGGTTATAGAGAGGAGAGAGCTGGCCTCTTCTCCCAAGTGACAGGGGACAGGATAAGAGGGAATGGCCTCAAGCTCCGCCAGGGGAGGTTCAGGCTGGACATCAGGAAAAAAAAATTCACGGAATGGATTGTTGGGCACTGGCAGAGGCTACCCAGGGAGGTGGTTGATTCACCTTCCCTGGAGGTGTTTAAGGCACAGGTGGAAAAGGTGCTGAGGGGCATGGTTTAGTGTTTAATAAGGAATGGTTGGACTTGATGATCCGGTGGGTCTTTTCCAACCTGGTTCTTCTATGATTATTCTATGATTCTTCTAAATCTAATGGCTGACAAGCTTGGAAATGCAGAGTGATTCCAGGGGAAGGACAATCCAGTGCAACACCACCGTAGGAAAGGGGACAGCACACTGAACAAATTACAGTAACTTCTTTAGCACTGTGCACATGAAAGAAAGGTGAGCATTTTGCTGAGTGCTGAAGATCTGTGAAGGAATTTGTTATAGACATACTGCAGTTACAATTGTGCGCATAGCTGGAGCTGTATGGGCTGGCAGGAGTTTGGCTGCAGATAGCTGGAGGCCAGAAGGGGACTGTCTGCATTATCCATGTGCCAACTTCCCCAGCTGAAACACAAAACTGATTTTCAGCAATATTGCCAGCCTGTAAAAGGAACACTATTCCAGACCTGATAGGCGCTGGTTCAGCAAAATATTTTCCAGATAGTCACAAAATGTGGAATTGCCAGAACTTGGTACCACTGCCTGTGGATGTAATGCAGCTGATTTCTCTACACTTGACATTGCTTACTGCCTTGTTTGCCTTTGCTTATTTACCCCCACACTGTCAGACCACAGTTCTGCTGTGCACTGAACTTCTACATTTTCTATCCTATTTATCTGCTTCTTCTTATATTAGCAGTGATCTGTTTGATTTGGGTCACCAAGAGCTGTGGCTAGTGGTGCATGTGTGGCATTCAGTTGGGCTTCCTTATTTGCTGAAATAATACTTCTCACATTTCTATTTCTGCTCACAGAAATGTGCATATACTTCATAGACAGTTAAGTACAATTAATCCTGGGTCTGATATGGGGATTAATTTCTCTGGTTTCTTTTTTTTTTTTTTAGTAANTTCTGGATGATTTGTTCCAGTGCCTCACCACCCTCACAGGAAGATATTTCTTCCTAACATCTAATCTAAATCTCCCCTCTTTCAGTTTAAAACCGTTACCTCAGTTCCAGTTAGTGGATTTGCTGTTGGGAAATCCAACCAGTGAATGGAATTCTCTTGCAACAGCTACAACACCCCTTCACCCTGCCAAAATATTCCTAGTAATAAATAATTGGGGTGACCTTGAGAAGTATTCTCTCATGTTAGTTAAATGTTTATCTTTTTCTTTTCCCCTCCCTGACTGTCATGAAACAGAGGAGTAAAACCTGAATAGATTCGAAGACATTCCACAGAGGAGAAAAAGTACAAGCAGTTTAGTTATATTTCCCTGCAGTCCTTTCTACTGTGCTTCTGTGAGCATAGCTTGGTCTCAAGGAGAGAATAAAATGATTTCACCAGCTCCTGTGGACCAAAATCCAGCCTCAAGCCAACTTGTGCATTGTCACTGGAGCTCATGTGGTCTGAATCAGGGATGGCAGAAGAAGCAGCAGCCTCCTTTTCCTGTTTCTGAGCAAAAGATGAATGAGGGTGATACCACTTGAAAGGCGACCATGAATCTAATGGAATTAGTTTACAGGGAAACCTCCACCCAAATGAATTTTATTTGTCTCTGAGCTACAAATGAAATTAATTTGTTTTGGAATTCCTGACAGATTCAAATGTGTCAAAACATTAAGGTCATGAAGGTGGTCATTTTGCATTGACAACTGTGTTTTTAGTGGCACACTGGTTTAAATCAGTGGATTTCAAACAGATTTTGTATTGAAGTTCAGGACACAGTTGAACCCAATTTTCATGAAGAGAGTTGTGGTGTGTGAACAGATTTATATGGCTGGTCAGTAGCTGGAAGCAAAGTCATTAGTGTTTGAACATCTCTGGATGTTATCTGGGAAACTGAAAAAGCAATTAAGTGTTTGGAGAGATATTTAAGGGAAGAAAATAAAATCAACTACAAAATAAAGGCTTTGGGAACTCATTGATATAAGGGAGGAAGTCTGGAGAGATATTTGAGGAGGAAACTGTAGTACAATTGGATAACAGTGATTAGAGAACAGGAGAATTGAATTGAATAAAGTTAAAATTAGAGACCCCCATGCCCTCCATCTTTAAACAATTTCTTTACCAAAGTCACAGTGTGCAAACACTAGGCATTTTCCCCTATATTACCGTGAAATACATTAATTTAAATTTGGCTGAGATAAGATGTGCTAATTAAGTGAAAGCCTTGAGTCAGATGAAGAGTGTGAAGCTTTGTCTAACAGCTCTTTGTCCTTCAGAGGAGAATCTTACATTCTCATGTGAAGGCCAGCTGCCAGAAACATAGTGCTTCCTAGGGAAAACATTAGGACCTTTAAATAGGTTCTCTGTGAAAAAGACAACATAATCTATTAGGACAACAAGGAAAACTGGATGTATTGTTAGTGTTTGCATATCAAATGTAAAATGCAAAGTGGACATTGGTGTCCCATAACATTTCTAGCATATATTGATTAACTGCAAGGTGAAAGAGAAACAGAAGACTGGCAGTTTAATTGGATACACCTATATTCATAGATGGCTTGCGTAATAGCTAGTGGCAAGAAATCAATATATCTTTGTTTTGCTTATTTGGATTTGAATGTGTATGTAACTACAGCTTGTTTCATAGATGAATACTGCTAAAAGTTATGGTATTTTACCTGAGCACTTTAGATTTCCATAAGGTGCAAAAGGTAGGCTTCTAAAGGCAATTAAAATGTATATTTTTTTCTTCGGGGACAGTAATTATCCATATTTGTGATGTATATGCTTTATAAAAGTACATGTGTTCTAAGTGCTTTAACTACTGTGTTGATGGAAATTTTTATTTATAGCATAGGGCTAGCACCTGAAGTCTTCAATACTTTGTTCATGTTTCTTACCTTGAAAGCAATTAATTTTAGAGCTTCTCTTGAAACATGATGCAACCGATGAACTCATCGTAGAAACTTTACTTAGTCTCCATAAGACATATAAATGCATTTACACTTAGGTTTCTTTTTCTGTTGGAATGTTAGGATACATTACATTCTGCTATCTAGGTCAAATCATATTAGTTATTTATATTTAATAGGTTTTAAGAGTTTGAGTGTTTAGTGTATACATTTTTTCCCAGGTAACAAGCAGAATGGCGATGCAGATACCTGATGGGTCTGTTAGTTGTCATGGCACTTGGTGCAAAGGAGCAGAGCTATCCCAGCCCTCCATGCTGAAATAATTAAATATGAAAATGGGAAAGATTAGGTAATGTGAAGTTGATGTTTCTTATGACTTAGACTGTCTTTGAGAACAAAAAATCAATGAGAGAAAAGAATATCTCGGATACTTGTGGTATTTAGACATGTCAGCATTTTGTGTGACGGATTATATCTAGTTTGATCATGTTTCTGTTTATAAATCATTATTGGAGGTTTATAATGGAAGGAGATGATGCTCCAGGTGGGATGTCCATACTGCCTATAGTGATAGTCCTTTCAATTGTGTCAAATTTACCTCAATTATGTAGATAAGATTACTTCAATATGCTGAGATGTATAACTCTCTATCTGCTTGCCCCCTTTCTGTGGCTTTCCTCACCCCAGCATAACTGTCCAAAGCATCTCCAGGAGCTGACCCTCCCCTGCTGCTGGTGCTGAGTGACACACAGTATGTGGAGAGGGCTCTAGCCCTGCTGACCTGCCTACCTCTTGGCCATGGGGGCAGCTCAAATCAGTCACTGCACTCTGTACACTGCTCCATCCCAGCATCCCCGGACACTGGAAACTTTTGTTCCCCCTCCATGGTCTGTATAGGTTTCTGTGCCATGGAATCTGCATCCTACAAGATTGCCAGCACCATGGAGACCCCAAACCTGCTGATACCACAGTTAAGGTCCTCTTATAGATTGGTCTTGCCTATCCTCCCTCCTCCTTTGGAAACTCATGTAGATGTTTGGATCTTACCGAAGTACACTGTGCTGGCACCAGATGCTTGCAGAACTGTATTGGGAGAAAGCTTTTGGGAGAAATGTTTTAAAGCCTCTTGCACTGATGGAAGTCTTACATTCTTACATTGTGGTCACTATACTCCAGGCTTTTAGTAGCCTGTGGACAGCAAACTGGGGTCAAAAAATATGAAAACAGGAATATTTGTAATTTGACTACAATACTTTTATAGCTTTGATATTCTCTGCAATACAAGAACATAAAAATGTTGAGCAATAATGAATGTTCAGTGTTAATTTGAATCATCTCCAGATTACCAGCAGCAGGATTTCCCTTTCTCTGTGTGCATTTGCAAATGTGTATTTACATTTACAGGATAGAATTCAATGACAAAAATAATCTGAAATGAAATGATTAAATTAATTGCATTAAACACTCAGCTGCTGAAGGGAAACATCAAACAGAGAAAAATCTATACAGGATGCTGCCAGGCTTGGCTGCAGAAAAATGGCAATCTATATTCATTAAAGATATTTAATAATTTTCTAAAAAAAAACCTGTGAAAAATATCTCAAGTCAGGAAATATGAACTTTATTATTGATTAAACATTTGAAATGGGATTTTTCTCAATAAAAGAGACCATATTTTCTCTTGTGTTTTCATTAAGTAATTTAATATGTCTGAATCTTACTTTATGTTGTATTTCCTCTTTATTACTTTATATTACATCTCTGTGTTCATAGATTGAATGATATAATACCTAGCTAGGAAGAAAATATACTTTCTGTTCAAATAGGTATAATAAATTATGGACCAACTTTACTCTTCTTATTGGGGAAAAAGTTATTAAAAAGCACGTAAGATGTGTTTGTTTTCTTTTTTGATAGAAGACTTTGGTACTCAGGTTTTTCTTTTTCATATTCAGTAGGAAATACAAAGATACCCTGTCTGTTTTGTAAAGGCCCTGCATTGCACTGTTAATTTCAATGGGAAATTTGCCTTTAATGTTGATGGGAATGCAACCAGATCATGCATTTATAGCAGAGAGCTCTATTCATCTTGGTGTAACAGAAAAAATATGCAGGCATTTTGAATACCTGCCAGTCCTTCTTACTTGCTTTTGCTAACCAGCCAAAATGCATGTAACAGTGCTTCTCCAAGGCCAATAAGAAAATAAATGTCAGTGCTGTAGAACACAGAATGTCTGAGGAAAACAAATTTTCAGGTGTCTTTTTTTTTCTTACCACATCTTTTTCTTGCAGAGGTACTGCTCTGATAATGACTTTTTTTCTTTTAAGGTGCATATGTTATAAGAAAATGTCTTTCAAGCCAGTCTGAAGATATTAAAACACCAAAAGAAAAAGAATCTTGCTTAAGAATCTTCTCTGCTGGGTTCTGTGTGCACAGCAGTGGCAGCCAAGAAGGCCAATGGCATCCTGGCTTGTATCAGAAACGGTGTGACCAGCAGGTCCAGGGAGGTTATTCTCCCTCTGTACTCGGCACTGGTGAGACCGCTCCTTGAATACTGTGTGCAGTTCTGGGCCCCTCAGCACAAGAAGGATGTTGAGGCTCTGGAGNGTGTTTAAGTTACGAGTAGACGAGGTCCTGAGGGACATGGTTTAGTGTTTTGTGGGAGTGGTTGGACTCGATGATCCAGTGGGTCTCTTCCAACCCGGTGATTCTGTGATTCTGTAATGTGTCTTGCTTTTGCCATTCTGCAGCACCAACTGGAGATACGTTTCGCTTGACATCTTCAACAGTTTCATCACCCACATGGTCAAGCCAGCAGAGGGCAAACCTTAGAATCAATGCAGGTGAGCTTCCATTGATTCCTTTAGAATTCAGCCTGGCATAGACAACAGTGATGGAGGATTTGCTTCTGTGTGATGTCCCTTCATAGGAAGTTAAGTCTCTCAATATCGGGGCTACTTCATGCTACAAGTTAACAAGTTCTGTCCATACTTACTCTTTGAAAGTACAATACAATGCTTGTTGCTGGAAGAGGGTCAGTTTTGGTCAGTAAATGCTTGAGAAAACACACTATTTGGGGCTGCCAATGTGCCCTGCCGCAATGCTGTGTCCTATGTGGGTTCCTTGGAAGCAAAAGCCTCATGTCTCCCTGTCCACCTTCCAGGAGGTACCAAGTGGGATACAAAGGAAATAGGAATTCGGACACCAATGGCTTAGTCTCAGTAACTGATATTGCAAAACTTCTGAGAGGTCCCAGAATACCAATTAGGCACAAGTACCTGCTTCATTGTGAGCCACTTTGCCTTGGTGGTAATGGCCTGTGCCAGTAGGTTGATGTTTTACTGACAGTTAAAACTTGGTTGTGAAAACTTACTTAATTTCCTTGTGAGGGAAGGAAAAAAGCATGAACATGCAGTAAGGTCACACAAGAAATCTTCCCCCAGCAGGGAAGGAATCGCTTGCTGCACTATGCATACAATGATGTTTCTTTTTATTGTTTTCCACAGTTCAGTACAATTATTTTTGAAAGAAACACTACCAAGGGGCAAATGTGAGCTGAAACAGCTTAGGAATGCCTACAAACACACTAGAAATATCACTTGATTACTTAGAGGAATGGAACCGAACTCCTGTAATCCACAGTGGGATAAAAATACACCTAAAGCTCTACTTTCCCAGTTAATAAGATGACGGTGACATTACAGGACAGCCTTGTCACAAATAAACTGATAAGTAAATGACAATCCTTACTGGTAAATGAATAGTCTTGACATGAGATGATTTCGATACAATGCAAGTAGATAGACGAGGAAGCTGAAGCACAGAGTGTTGAGTGATGTACTCAAGGTCATTGAGAAAACGTTGTCAAAACTGGCAGTCAGATTTAGGAAGACAAGTCCTTCCTAACAATTTCAAACTACTAAGTCATTTCCTCCCAGCTAAGAAGCTGTGGGTTTCCTCACAAATAGTTACAGTGGATCTGAAGATCCTGTTTTTAAAAAAACATTACCTGGACCAGCTTGTTTAAGGTAATTCCTTATGTTTAATTATCAGATTATTGAACCATTTCTAATGCATCCTTTCTGAAACTTAGTTCACTTTGTAAGCAAAAAGTGCTTTTTCAAACAGAAAATTTCAGTGTCTTATTCAGAAAATGAGGGCATAACGTGTTGACATTTCTGAAATAAAACATTTCCCTCAAAAGATGCAGAGAAGGGTTCTGACACTTTTGACATTTCATTTTTTTTTGGCTGAAACAGTCTGTAAGAGTTGATTTAACTTGGCAAATATTCTCACTCCTTAGAAAGTCAGTTTTTGCCAAATTTACTCTTCTCATTGATACTATTTCTCCCAGATCTGTGGCTCAGCCTCATTTAGCATAGTTAAGACAAGCTAACCACAAGTCATCATAAGCTAACACTTGTGTTTTCATTAAATATGTCTTTCCTGAAGCCTTAGATCCTTGGAGCAAGTGTCTATACAATAAACCCTGTTTTTATTAAGAAGAGCAAAATTAATTTAAAAGTCTTAGGGATGTAGGAACAACTTAAACATGGGGCATAAACACATTTGGACCTATAGACTCTAAATCCCAGAAAATGGACATCCCATATCATGACTATTTGAAGATTTTACTGTTTTAATCTAGAAAATTAACTTTTGGAAGCCATGAGGAGGATTTGTGAAGCTGCAGTTTGCCGTTGTACTATTGAATGTCTGAGCTGGACTTCGACTAAGACATGCATTTCGCAAGACAAATGAGAGGCAGCACAGCGCTCATCAAAGGAAATGGACATTTTCACTTTTTCAGTGGACTCTGGATCAGGGCCTCAAAAGTGTTTATGTGTACATTTAAACTATGCATATCAGAAGTCCTAATAAGTTTCCCCGTAAGAGGTTTTTAACTAGCTCCACAGCCACTTGAAGAACCCTTCAAATGGTGCCTTTGTACCAGTGAGCATCTCCTGAAAAGACCATCACACCCTAGGTGGCCAGGCCTGCAATAATTTGTCATCAGATGCACATGATATGAGAGTATACCTGTCACATGAAATTATTGCTGACAGCTATTAATATTAGTATGTCCTAATTCATGATGTCTGTTTTGTCTTCTAGAAATAATTTTTGTCGATGCTTTACTAAAGTACATTGTGTAACACGCCTTTCCAGGAGATTCTGTAAACAGAAACACAAACACACACACATGCACATCCTCCTACACCCTATTTTTACATGCATACATGAACATTATTGTTGTTGTTATTTTATGGTGGTTTCTTATATGCTGCCACAGGCACACTAGCTTATTAATTTTATTTCTGTAATCCTAAATTCTTAGTTTTATGATCTTTGGCCCTTATTCAAAAAAGTACTTAAGGAAAATCTTAAGTAAAGGTTCTTCAGAAATACACATAGGGAGTGTAATTCTTAGGTGAAAGGAAAAGAGGTAGGAAAAAAGAGACTCATAATTTTGTGTCCCTTCAGCTTATAAAAAAATCAATTGTGTACACGAATAATCCTCTTTTTTTTTTTAGAGGCATGATGGCAGTGTAGGCTAGAACTGCCTGGATGATACGATTAAGAACTTGGAAAAAAACTGGTTATATTCAGTTTGCATTTGACAATGTTTGTGTGCCAACTGTCACTTGACAATTACACTGGATTTGTTAATGTCTGGGCTTAGGGATAAGTAGCACATGTAATGCAATATTAATGTAAACAGTTGTTATTCTTTATTATCTATTTGTACCTTTTTTTTGTCATTAATTGTCATCACCTAATTAAGGAAGAGAAATGTCTGAGTATTGATCTAAGGTGAGGATCAACCAGTGTAAATCACAAAGGTCAAATATTCAAAGTAAATGATCCAGGCAAACCACCTCCTGTTTGTTCAAGCTATTTGCAGCAACTTACGAAGAACAAAGATATAGCAGGAATAAGAGTTGGTTCACAATCAAGGAAATATGCCTAATTTATCAGATGCTTTATTTATAATGAAAATCTTAAAATCCTAGAATATCTCAGGTTGGAAAGGGCCCATAAAGTTCATTAAGTTCAGGTCCTTGCTCATCATAGTGCTACCTAAAATTATATCATATGATCTGTTCTGCAGGAGATGTGATTTTTATGACTATTACAAGATGTATAACTGTGGAACATGCTGTTTATTAGAAGGTCTTCATTCAAATCTTCTCCATGCCTCAGAGAGACCAAATCAAGCTTTGAACTCTGAAGTGAGAATAAATCCCTGTGAAGATCCTGAACAGCAAGTCCCTGTGAACAACCTGAACAGCAAATTTGGCCCCAGGAAAGCTTACATCTTTCACAGGCAGGATCAATCTCCAATTAATAACAAACTGCTGAGATCCATCCTTTATATATACTTGGCTAAAGTATGGAAATTAATTAGTACAAAAGTTTCATGAGGATGTCACTTCATATCTCATTGGTGGATCTGTCCCTTAAAGAAAAATATTGCTCCTCTACTGAGCACTAACCATTAGGATCCAACTCTACTCCAAGAACTCAATTTGAAAATAGTTTATTAGTACGAAAGGAAACTTCTTGCAATCAGAGTAGGGAAAAAATGAAGAAGCATTGTGGGATTTGTGGCTGTACCAGCCTGTGACTCCTAAACATAATATATCACATCAGGTAGAAAGTGCTTTCCATTAGCAGAGAGACGCCCCATAACAGGGAAAGGGAAACTCCATCAACAACATGGGACATCTACTCTACACCCTCAATACAAGATGTAGCAGCCAACAAGATCTTGTTCTGTGGAAGAATATAGGCTCATAAAGAGCATTTAAAGGAGCACTCATCATTTAGGCAATGTGCAGACCTCAAATCCTGTGCCTGATTTTATAATGTCCACTACTAACCACAGAGTTCCCCTAAGTTGGGGGAAGGTGTAGATGGGCTCAGATCAGTTGTCTACATCCAGGCATTGAATACCATTTGAAACATTTCAGTGGATATGGGAAACATCTGCAGAAGCCTGACAATCATGTCACAGGTCCTGTGGCAGATGCTGTCTCTGGAGACAGCTGGAGTCTGGGCCAGATATTCTGTGACATCTCAAGTAGGACTATGCATTTACAGGTGGATAAAGAACTTCTGCTCAAGTGGCTGTGGAGGATGGAAACCACCCTGGCATGTGTCTGCATCTGTGTCTCTCACACTTTGGATTTTTAGTGTTGGGAGCACTTGTCAGGGTGTTCAGCATGAAATGCAGAAACAGCATACATAAAAGGGTCTGGAGTGCTCTCTTCCCATCACTTGGGTAGATAGTGCCCAAAGCAGCTGCCCGCATTACCAGGTATCATTTTTTTGGAGATCCCCCTGCCACAGCGTCTGGACAGTGACTGACTGAATGGATAGTGGGCTGCCACCAAAATTATCTGCTGTTTGGTGACTGGCACGCTCTCTTGGGAGACTGGAGACATGGAAGTTTAAGGCAGAATTTGAATGTTTTCTTCATCCTGTACTATTATCCCAGCTCCACTGATATCGCAGAATTGCTTCTCATCTCGTACTGCAGCAGGCAAAATTGATGGGTATTGCAGCTTGCAAAGGAATGATGGAGGTAGTGAGTAAAAGTGGAGTGAGAGAGCAGAAGTGTGAAGGCTATGAATCCTCACGTGACATAAATATTTCCATGGGACCTTAGTGGCCTTAGCCTGAAAAGTCAGTGTTTTTATTAAACACCCTTCCCTTCAGCTTTTCCTAACAGTTAGTTTTCATAACACTGTGGACCAGGTGGCTGCTGAGAATCCCATTTGAAGCAGCCAGCTCTTTTCCACGCGTTTCATAGTAAAAGGTCTGAGCTGCAGATTTTATCTCACAAACCTTCCTGCGGAGGAATATAAGAGCAGCTGTACTGGGTCAGACTGCAGATCCACATAGCTCAATAGGCAGGTTCAAAACAAACAGAAAGAGGTTGTTCTTCATGCAATAGTTACTAGACCAAAATTTTACATGAGTTTCAGGAGAGACTGAGTAAATATTCAGAAGAGAAATCCATTGGGATTACTAGACTGAGAAATCACATCTAGCTGAAGTTCCTTGAATTGAAAACATTTGGATGTTGAAAGCCTAGGGGAAAGCGTCACGTGTACTTGTCCCACTCTTACTCTTTTTAAAGATCTGCTTATGGCCACTGCTGAAAAAAGGGAGCTCAGATAAGCCAAAGGTGGGTCATTGAGTGGAAGGGTGGGAGGAGCACCTGTACTGGGGGATTTGCCCTCCCAGCCTCCGGAAACATGCAGCTCAGTGGATTTTTGAGCTGAGGTGGCAGTGTGACTCATGGTACTGGAGTGATAGCAGCTCTGTATGGAGGTAGCCTTGTGATCTAAATGCAACCAATGCAAGCGCAGTCTCAGGTTAAAATGGCAGAAAGATTCAAGCTACAAGCAACAATTTGATGTGTGTAATTCACGTAGTGAACTCACCTTTGTTTCTGCATTTCCTGGAAGCAATGGAACTTCAAAAGACTTGATTGCATCTTGTTTTGAGACTTCTAATATAAATGATGTGTTCATATAAACTAAGGAAGTAATTTTTAAATATGTATGACTAGTATTAATGCCACCTGTGGTTCTGCCTCTCCTCTACTAATTCTAATTTTCTCATAACTGAGATATTTCTGTTCAAGATCATTAATTCTTTTTAGAGAGGTTGCCTAAATGAGAACAAGTTGTGATATATCAGCACACAGTTAGGGTCACAGTAGTTTTGTATGAACCTTAGTCAGCTGAGTGCTATTTAGTCCCCCTTGGCTGGCTGTAGGCCATCAGTGGTATCTAGTTCTACACTAGTGAACTTCAGCAGAAGTTAGGTTGTAGGAATCTGTGCTGCACACAAGATTGCAGTGCTTTATCTCCTATTTTGTGCTTTAAACTGTGTCAGTTTTTACTTTCAGTTGTCAATTTTAATCACCTTTGTAAATGAGACAAATTATAAAGTAATTGGCACAATTAAAAGACAAAAACATTTATAGGTAAGGCATCAAGTCAGGTTGAGGTATGTAATTTGAATACTGAGCTCTATCATGGGCTTTCAGTGTAGTTTGAGGCTTTGGTTTCTCATTTATAAAACTGGAATGCATTTGTCCCATCAATTTGGATGGCCAGGCCCAGAGAGTGGTGGTAAATGGTGTTAAATCCAGCTGGAGGCCAGTCACAAGGGCTCAGTGCTGGGTCTAGCCCTGTTCAATGTCTTTATCAATGACCTGGATGAAGACATTGAGTGCACCCTTAGCAAGTTTGCAGATGACACTAAGCTGGGTGGAAGTGTGGATCTGCTGGAGGGTAGGGAGGCTCTGCAAAGGGATCTGAACAGGCTGGACCACTGGGCAGAGTCCANGCACAAGAAGGATGTTGAGGCTCTGGAGAGAGTCCAGAGAAGAGCAACGAAACTGGTGAAGGGGCTGGAGAACAGGCCTTATGAGGAGCGGCTGAGAGAGCTGGGGTTGTTTAGCCTGGAGAAGAGGAGGCTGAGGGGAGACGTCATTACTCTCTATAACTACCTGAAAGGAGATTGTAGAGAAGAGGGATCTGGCCTCTTCTTCCAAGTGACAGGGGACAGGACAAGAGGGAATGGCTGCAAGCTTTGCCAGGGGACGTTCAGGCTGGACAAAAATTTTCACAGAAAGGGTCATTGGGCACTGGAACAGGCTTCCCAGAGAGGTGGTTGATTCACCTACCCTGGAGGTGTTTAAAGGATGTGTGGATGAGGTGCCGAGGGGCATGGTTTAGTGATTGATAGGAATGGTTGGACTCAATGATCCAGTGGGTCCTTTCCAACGTAGTGATTCTGTGATTCTGTGAAGCAGTTTTCCCATTACATTTCTCAAGGGGCAAACCACCCTTTCTGCTCCTCCATCTGGAGTGATGAGGCAGCTCAACCAATGCTCTCTCTGAAACATTTCTCTTGCTATGGCACTGGATGAAGCACACTCCCTGGAGGTGTTTAAGACATGGGTGGACGAGGTGCTAAGGGGCATGGTTTGGTATTTGATAGGAATGGTTGGACTTTATGATCCGATGGGTCTCTTCCAACCTGTTTATTCTATGATTCTATGATTTTGATTGTAAGTTCTTTGAGATTTAATCCAGCACTGGGCACATTTCCAGTTTCCCTCTGAAGCATTTTGTGGCAGTGCAAATAAATAAATCTGATTCTTCAGGAATGCACAAAATGTCTTGAAATAAACATTTTATTTTGTCAGTAACTAGAAGGAGTTCTTGAATTAAGTTTTTGTGCTGCAGAAAAAGCCTCCAAATCTAAAATATTCTAGACACATTGTTCCTGAGACACTTTTTTTCCCTGCCCTTCTCAGTCAATATTGAAAACAGGCACTGTTTAGAAGTAATTTCTTCATTGGCCTCATTTCCTGGGGATGGCCTTGGGGACAAGGGTTTGGATGGGACTCGATGATCTGGTGGGTCTCTTCCAACCTGGTGATTCTATAATTCAATGATTCTATGTCTTTTTAGCATGGGAGATTTTCACAGCAGCTTTCAAAATGTAATAACATCTCCATGTTTTTTTCTAATTTTCTTGTTTTTTTTCTTTATTAGAAGTAAACTCAAAGCATGAAAACCTATCCATGACTGCCCTGGTAGGACAGAAGAGCTGATACCTGTAGTATGAAGAGATGGGGCATAGTTTCTTATTTGGCATGGCAGGAGGATTAAAGAGTTTAATTCCCCTTAACAAGTTCTGAAGGATTAAAACACATCTTGATCTCGTAGAAGTGCACAAAAAATGGCTGCTTAGCCAGGCTTGAATTTGACTCAGACCAACAACCAGTGAGGATGCTTTGAAGAAAGTGCAGCATGCACCTTGAGCCTGGGAGTTGCTTTCCACTAATTTCCAGCTCCAGAGGTCGGTGGTCTGCTAGAAATCTACAGCTTCAAAGCATTAGGTAGCAGTTGTGATTTTCACCTTCATGATTTACAGTTTGAGAACTACTGTTATCCATGAGAGAGTGGATGTCCCTCCCCAAGACAGATCATATTTCAGTTTTCCCCCTAGTTGCTGTAGTCCTAGGCCTACACAAGCCAGGGGCTGGAATTTTTTTGTGAGAAGAGCAGCAGTGTGGCTTACTGCAGGAGTAAACATGGCCAATCAACTTTTGATCAGCTCTGCTAAGATTATTGAAGTTGTGGATTAACCACTTCCCCCTGCCACCTAATTTGCATTATATTTACTGCCTTGTTCTTCATACCAACTTTTAAAAAGTTAAATATATTTACTCTGTTCTTGCAACCCAATTTACGTTGTTCTGTGTTACCCATGTTCTTGTTTTATCAGTGTTGTTCTGCCTCCAGCTTCCACAATTGTCCTGACTAAACGAAAGTTCATTTATAAAAAATAACAAAGGAGTGCAATGTGTAATCAATACAAGATTAGAAGAGTTTACAAAATGAACATTAGGTTGATCAATAGAAATATAATACTTGTACTGTTACAGCTGTTGAAATTGAAGTTATCTAGTGATGTGTCTTAAAATATACGCTTATAGCAGAGGTGTTAAGGTTGCAGAGCTGGCATTGTCAATTTAAAGCAAGGGGCTGAGAATGGGAAGATTCAGGCAAGTCTTCTCATGACCCAGACAGAGCACAGCATGTGGAAGAGATGTATATGTGCATATGTGTGCTTATGCTGAAGGGTTTTAGTTTCTGAACATTACATCTGGATCATGATGCACCTTCCCTGACATGGATCCCCCAAACCAGTACTGCATGTGTCATCATTTGTATGTGTAAAATGCATGCTTATTCAGGGAGTATATTTTCTGAGATTGCCTCACCATCTAGAAAGTGTAGAAAATCCATGCATTTATCCCATTGTGCAGCATTTCAGGATCCTTGATTAAGTGGTGTTCTCAAAGCATGGAGAGGTGCTGGTCTGCCTGTGCTCTGGGACAGTGGTCCCTCCTGCCTGCTCATTATGTTCTTGCTATCAATGATCTGTCCTCGTTCATCTATTGTCTCCTGAATGGCATCTAAGGAAGGACTGTCCCCTCCTGTGCAATGCTACAACAGGAGTTCCTTGTTCAAGACTTCTGCTCTTGCGGCCGTAAGTAGTGGTAGTAATAAACGTATGATGATACAAGTTTCGAAACAACAGGATAAAAAGATGCTCTTTTTTCTTTGCCCTCACTTTTCTCCTCTGTCAACCTTAGCTACAGCTGCAGTTAGATGATCGGTCATCCCTTGGTGTTTGATTTTTTGGACATGCCTTTCTACCTAAAAGCTAAGAAATTTTACATTAAGTGGAAGTGCTGTCAAACTCCAGAACATGTGCTAATTCTGAATATTTTGGTCTCTTGCTTGTAATTCCCCGTGTTTCAGATCTCAATTAACTGTCTTTCAGAGCCAGCATTGTTAATTCACTCCAAGTTATTGCTACTCTTATTTCTTTACTGATTAGCTAATGTAGCTTAATTTCAGTGAGGAGTATGCATGTTAAATGGCTGCTGCAATCAAAATGCTTTTTAGTTTTGAAGTTTCTTTAATGCTGTTACAAATGTGTTCTTTGTGATAACATGTATTTATACTACTGAGAATCCCTTCCCACAGATAACTTTGTTTGTGTAAATTGGAAAAATAAAAGTATAAATAAATTAGGGAGCACTATTTTTCCTCACGAGTAGTGAAAGCCAAAAAATTTAGTTGTTACAGCCATGAATAAGTGAAGTCACTGGAGAACTGGATCTCTTGGGAGGTGGATAATGGAGTATGCAGGATTTCACAACAAGGACATCTGCAGAAGAGCAACCCAAAGGTCTGGTCCAGCAAATATTAGTATCTCTCCCATAGCAATCTGCAAATGCGAACATAATATCAAGATGTGCAAGAAATGGACTATAAGATAGTTTGGAAAAACATCTGTCTTTAAAACACTGAAAACAACCAACAACTGTAGCATTTCCTAAAGACTGCATTTTTGGTGCAGGATAGAAATAACTTTTTTGTGTTTGCTTTCTCTTACACAGGCACTTTCTACTTGAGCTGTGGTTACTCTGGCACAGTGCTTCAGGTAGAATGTGACTGTGAGAGTTGTGATCCTTCCCTGGTCCTAAAGAATTTGTTAAATCTGTGGTATTTTGGGCATAGGAACAGATGCTTCTTGGGTGCAAAACTGGATGTGCAAACACTTGTTTCCCCTGAAGGGGGAACTATGTCATGGCAGAAGGATGCAGGAGGCATTTGTTGCAGAGCAGGGTCATAGCTGCAGGACTGTGCATCCTCCCTTCCCCCACATCTTACCCTTCTCTGTCTCTGGACACTGGAATGAACTAAAGAGCAATGCATAGTATCTATGTTCACATTCACCTTCAACTAGCATTTGGCCCCATAGTCCTTGACCATTTTTCTCTTCGGCTCATCCTTCAGTGCTCTCTCATGCTACGCCTGCTGTTTCTTTGCTGTTTTCCATCTCCTTCTCTTTGTACATCTTTTCCAACTGCTTTTCATAGCTGTACTATCCTCCAGAAAAATAAAATATAGCAGAGTACTCCAGTTGTTGGTTGGTGACATAAGAAGACTGAAAACCACTGTTCCTTCCACCTACTTTAAAGGAATTCATTAGTTTCTTACAATGATTTTCAATCCTATCCAGAATGTGTAGAGCTTGGGGATTTTTTTGAGGGCTGATTTTTTTGGGGGGTGCTGTGGGGAAGGGGATTTGTGCTTTGATGTTTAAACCTGGTGTTTCTCTGAAGAGACTAGTCAGTACTTTAGCCTGATAAACTTCAATGCTACTCTACTCTTTCTATCTGGCTCTGTCAATAGTGGATTGACTCTAACAGACCTTTAATCAAATATTGTATGGGCAGTTTTATATTAGAATGGGGTGAACACTTAGAATTGTGGCTCTTAAACAGGCCTGTATGTTCTTAATCACACTTAAACCACTTCTCATATTCATCTAGTGATGAATTTGTCCTTTTCCTTCCATTAACTTCTGTTCTCTGAACATCTGGAAGTTCCTTTGACTTTATTGCTAAATCCATTTCCAAGTTATTATTTGGCTTTGTGCATTCTTATGTCAGTGACATCCCAATAAAACACATTCGTATGGAAAAGAATAAAATATCACCAGCTAGTTCCCAGTGTGATGTGTTAAAGACTTGCATGTTTTCCTTTGCATCATGACAGAGGTTTCTGGCTTTTCTCTAACTTTCAGCTTGTGTTTTTTTACCTTTCACTGTCCAGAAAGTAGGATAATTTATGTAGTTTTTTAGAGGACTTTTATTTCCAAAGTATGCCGGGTGATCAAGTCCACGATATATCTTTATATTCCATTGTTAAGGTGATTCCTCTTGTAAGTGTCCTTGATTATTTGACTGTCTTAGAAAGTTGGTCAAGACAAAATGCCTTGGTAGATACTTGCAGTATGTAGCCGGGTCTCCAATATTTTAGGATGCAAGTTAAGTAGTTGCCACTAGATGACAGTATAATCTACTGATACGGTACCTAAATCAGCATTTCAATACATTATAATGTTGAACTTGGTCTTTGCACTAGCAGTTTGTTAGCATTAGCTCGCTGGATCCAGTCAGAGCCCACTGAAAGTCAGGAAAAAGCATTAGAAATAAAATAAATAAAAGAAAATTGAAAAAAGATAAAATAAAAGATATACAATACTAATTACTTTGATATAACCCATCTCTGAATCTCTCCCGGAGCTCTCATTAATGTTGCCTGGCACCTCTATTAGTTTTGTGCACTCTGTTGTTCTTCTGGCTTTGTGGAGCTTTTCTCAGGTATCAGTCTTTGCAGGAGAAGAGGAGACAGTGAATCAGGTCCTTTTTAATGAATTGCATTACAGGTTAGCATTATGCCAAGGAAACACTGGCAAACTGGCATAAAAAGAGACTGAAAGTATCATACAGTTTTTAATCTAATCTGAGTCATGAATAGGTTCTGTCTTGTGCTTATTTCATGATTTGTTTCTTGAACAGTCACAGGTTGAACTTTGGGCTTGTCAGATAAACAGAAGCAATGGCATTCCTTTTATTCACCTCAATCCTTCCTCTACCTCATGGTCTGCAAAAATATTGAATAACTGTAATATAAAAAATCAGGTAATTACAGAAGACTTTTGGCACCCCTTTATTGTTACTTTTGCCTTTCTCAATTGCAGCCTTGAAAGTGCATTGTTTTATGCAAAACATATTGAGAAGAGACTTAATGCAATCAATAGAAGGATGCTTGATTAGCAGAAACAACCTTGCTGTTAACAGCTCAGTTTGGGACAGTCACCTGTGGGTTAGTTTACCTTCTGCTATGCAACTTTTGTAGAAAACATTCTTTCAAAAACTAAAGGCTTTTTTGACTCAATTACTGCATCCTTGTAGTTGACATGATTCTGCGTTACTCAGAGCTGTGAAAAAATAAGCTCTCTGTCAAAACAGTCACCCATCACACAGATGTTCGCTGTATCACAAGAAGCACCAAAGAATTAAAACTCCAAAAATACTACAAAATAACCCAAGCTTTTTTTTTTACCCCTTTATAATTTCAGGTTTGTATGGGAATCATGGGATGAAGGCGGCTGAATAGCTGGGAAGTGTCACATGAAAAATCCTCTGAGGGGGTTGAGAGTTAGCAGTACAGTAAACCAGGCAGCCTCCAGGAAGATCTTCAATTTCCTAACACAGTCTTTTGGAACTCTACTTTTGCCCTCTGAAGGTCACCTTTAAAATTTGTCAGATCATATGATATTGACAAAAGCAGCCTCCTGTAAGACAATTCTCTGATCGAAATCCTGGCATGGCAATGGCAGTGAATACTGACACAATTATATACTGCTAAATAAGTTCTTGTAAGACTTAAAATGCTTTTAGACTGATAGTCACATGTATTTATTTTTTCTTTGTGCTGTTGTCCTGGCAGAAGTTGCAGCTC
The DNA here is from genome assembly GCA_013389865.1 of Piaya cayana. Classification (NCBI taxonomy): domain Eukaryota; kingdom Metazoa; phylum Chordata; class Aves; order Cuculiformes; family Coccyzidae; genus Piaya; species Piaya cayana. The sequence continues at coordinate 19,892 of WAAB01012683.1, forward strand.
TGAGAATATCCATGCTACAAATGTATGTAATTAGAACTATGGGAAATAATCAATATGAGGCCATGAAGCTGAATGGAAACAGAAAAATGAGTACACTGGGCAAGACCAGCCTCTGATAAGAGTGGAACCTCTGAGACTCTGTTATTATAGGCTGAATTTACTTTCTTCTATCCCTATTTGGGGATCTTTTCACTGGGGAATTGCTTTCCTGATAATTCTGTCTTCAACAAGAAGCTGTTAATGTGGACACAACCATAGCCTGCGTTCTGCTGTTTGTCTGCATGATGATTTTAAACCAGGTTGAGCAGGAGGGATTTGGAAAATGTCTTGTGGTGTGTGTGTCTGTGCAGGTCTCAGGGAGGAAGCGCTCTGTGCATTCTTGCACTTAAACTCAAGTTACTGTTACTGAAAGAACTTTGACCACATATGAGACTGAGGGGAAGTGAAATGCAAGTCTTTGAATTTTAAAAGTTTTCTTTCAGAATGGGGGAAAAAGGAAAGGTCCGTATTTCTTCTGTTTGGATGATTCCCAGGATTTCATATTGTCTTCTACTGAGATGCTACAAGCACTTCTGTGTGCTGTGTCTGGAAGTGGCTGAAACAGGGCAGTGCTCAAGCTACTTAGAAAAACATTTTTCTTTGTGAGTGTCTAACATAAAATTCTGGCTTAAAACATTCAGTGACTACAGCAAAAGGAAAGCAGTTTTAAGTCTGAAGGCCACACACAGCAGTGGTAGGAAGGGGTGAGACTTTGAATGTCTGCTTGTCACAGTGCTGGAGTTCCTGGGCTTCTCTTCTGTGTGAGCCATCATAAAATACCGTCACTCAGGCAGAAGAAGAAAGATGTTGACTGAGCTAGAAAGCATGACCATGGCTCATGCTTTCTGGAATGCCACAATACCAAAGATATTTTTTAACTATTTAAAAGGACCGGTATTCGGTAAGAAGCGGTGAGGACTTATAGCAAGAACTGAGACAAAAACTAGTAAACAGTTTGACATGTTTCACAGTGTGTCCCCTTTGTGGGGAGAGTGGAAGTGCTACAGTTATTTATTTTCATGAACAGTGATTTTCTTGATAGCACTCCTGTAGTTATTTTACAAACTTGTCCACACGATGCACCTGCTGTTCCCACAGGAAAATATGATGAGTGTAGCCACATTACAAGAAAGATGGGTGAGAGCAGGATGGGAGGGAATTAGGCCAGCTGAATGTTAGCAGTCAAGTATGTTTGTGTGTTTGCAACCCACCCAGCCTATCGAAACTACCTGCCCAGCTCTAGTGCATGTGGCTATGGAATATTTTCCTCAGCATCTGCTTAAACCTACATACTAAAGCCTAAGGGGAAAAAAGCAAGCTCTCACTCCAACTGCAGTTTGTGGGGCTATTAGAAGCTGTTGGAGAACACAATCACATGGCCTTGACAAACCAAGTGAGCAGGTGGGTCAGAAATGATTGAATTTCCCATAGTGCTGGGTGTCACATCTCATTTTCTTGGTGAATTCAGAGTCAAGCTTATGGATCTCAGAGGTGCACATATGCACCACTCTGGCTCCTGTTGACAGGCTCATAAGCCCCACTTGAAGAAAGCACTTGAAGAAAAGGTTTGTTTTAATGATAAACTGTACTGTATTTTGGTGCCTGTAATGATGCTGTGGGTCAGAACTGGAAATCTGACAGGCAAAGAAGCACCTTTCACAATCTCCTCTGCCTCTGGATTAAACACGCAAGATAGAAGTAATTCTTCTTGAAACAAACAAGGAAAAGTCAGGCAAGGGAAGCAATTACCCTAGACTGAAAAAAAAAAGTGACAGAAAAGAATAGATAGAATAGATAGAATAGATGACCATGTTCCTTGAATCATCAAACTCTTCTGTTGATAGGGGTTTCATTGAAATCCTGCCTTTGTGGGTAGCATATGCTGCCTGAAAAGCTTGGGTTTTCTGTGCTTTGTACATGATGCATGTCTTTACATCCAGGCTGTGGGGACATACCACAGACATGATCCAGAGACATTTTCTGTTTCTGGTTTGCCTGCACTCGCATATGTATAAATCTTTACAATGACAGGGAGCTGAGGGGACATCCTGCTATTTCCATGTGTCCTTTTTGTTAAATTTGAATTTATTTTTCCCAGCTAGTTGAATCAAAATATATGTTGTCACTTAGACAAAAACATGACTCCTTCCAAAGACTATTGATGTGTAGACTGAAATGTTGCCTATTTTTAAAAATGGAGAGGTAGCACATAGAATCATAGAATAGTTAGGGTTGGAAGGGACTCTAGCACCCCTGCCATAGGCAGGGACATCCCACTAGATCAGGTTGCCCAAGGTCCCATCCAACCTGGACTTGAACACCTCCACGCATGGGGCAGCCGCAGCTTCCCTGGGCAACCTGTGCCAGTGTCTCACCACTCTCATGGTGAGGAAAGTTTTCCTTATATCATGCCTAAGTCAGGCCCTCTCCAGTTTATACCTGTTACCTTTCATCTTATAACCACAAGCCTTTATTAATAGTCCCTTTCCAGCTTTCTTATAGGCCCCTTTCAGGTACTGGAAGGTTGCTATAAGGTCTCCTGAGAGCCTTCTCTTCTCCATGCTGAACAAGCCCAACTCTCTCAGCCTGTCCTTACATGGGAGGTGCCCCAACCTTCTGCTCATCTTTGTAGCCTCCTCTGGACTTATTCCAACAGTGCTATATCCTTCTTATGTTGAGGATTCCAGAACTGGACACAATACTCCAGATGAGGTCTCACAAGAGAGGAATAGAGGGGCAGAATCACCTCCCTCACCCTGCTGACCACATTTCTTTTGATGCAGCCAAGGATATGGTTGGCCTTCTGGGCTGCAAGTGCACATTGCTGGCTCATGTTTGAGCTTCTCATCGATGAGCACCTCCAAGTCCTTCTCTGCAGGGCAGCTCTCAATCACATCATCCCCCATTGTGTACTGAAATCAGCGATTGCCTCAACCCAGTTGTAAGACCTTGAACCTGGCCTTGTGGAACCTCATGAGATTCACACAGACCCAGTTCTCCAGTCTGTCCAAGTCCCTATGGGTGACATCTTGTCCTTCCAGTGTGACAACTACACCACTCAGCTTGGTGTCGTCTGCAAACTTGGTGAAGGTTCACTCAATCTTGCTGTCAATATCATTGATGAAGATATTAAACAGCACCAGTCCCAGGATGGACCCCTGAGGAACGCCACTTCCAGATCTCCATCTGGACTTTGAGCCATTGACCACTACTCTTTGAATACGACCATCCAACCAGTTTCTTATCCACCATACTGTCCACCCATCAAATCTATATCTCTCCAATTTAGACAGAAGCATGTTGTGGACCCTGTCAAAGGCTTTACAGAAGTCCAGACAGATCACATCTGCCGGTTTACCCATGTCCACTGCTGTGGTTACCCCATCATAGAAAGCCACTAAGTTGGTCATACAGGATTTGCTCCTGGTGAAGCCGTGCTGGCTGCCATTAATCACCCTCATGTCCCCCATATGCTTTAGAATAGCTTCTAGGAGGATCTGTTCCATCATCTTCCCGGGCACAGAGGTGAGGCTGACAGGTTGGTAGTTCCCAGGGTCGTCTTTTCTACCCTTTTGAAAAATGTGCACAATGTTACCCTTCTTCCAATCACCAGGGACTTCTCCTGGCTGCCATAACTTTTCAAATATCATGGAGAGTGGCTTGGCAACCACATTGGCCAATTCCCTCAGGACTCTGGGATGCATCTCATCAGGTCCCATAGACTTATAAATGTTCAGGTTCCTCAGGTGGTCATGAACTTGATCCTCCTCTACTGTGGGAGAGGGTTTACACCCCGGTCAATATCCTGCTGTCCCATGACCCAGGAGGGGTGAGGAGAGTGCTTATCAGTGAAGACTGAGGCAAAAAAAACCAAGTACCTCAGCCTTCTCCTTGTCTGTTGATATGAGGTCACCATTCCCAATCATCAGTGGGGCTATGTTCTTTTTGACCTTCTTCTTTTGATTGACATACCTGTAGAAGCCCTTCTTGTTAGTCTTTATTTCCCTTGACAAATTCAGCTCCAGCTGCGCCTTGGCTTTGCTGACTTAATCCCTACACAATCGGGCAGTGTCCCTGTACACGTCCCAGGTTACCTGTCCCTGCTTGCACCGCCTGTGTAGTTCCCTCTTCTTCTTTAGTTTAACTAGCAAGTCTTGACTCAGCCACACCAGTTTCTTCCCTTTCCTACCCGATTTTCTACATACAGGGATGGAGCTCTTGTGCTTTATGAAAAGTATCCTTAAATATTTACCAGCTCTGTTCCACTCCCTTATCCCTGAGGACCATGTCCCAGCGGGTCCTACCAAGTTATTCCTTGAAGAGCTGCAAGTCTGCTTTCCTGAAATTTAGTGTCCTGACTATACTCCTCACCTGTCCCATATCCCTCTGGACCTCAAACTTCACCAGTGCATAATCACTGCAGCAGAGGCTGCCTCCAATTCTAATGTCACTGATGAGTTCACTTGTATTAGTAACCCTCAGGTCCAGTATTGCATCTCCTTGGGTCGGGGTCTCTATCAGCTGGACTAAGAAATTATCTTCAATGCACTCCAGGAGTCTCCTGGATTGCCTATATTTTGCTGTGCTAATTTCCAGCATATGTCAGGGTGATTGAAGTCCTCGAGCAGGATGAAAGCTTGTAAGTGAGAAGCCCCGTGTAGCTGGAGGAAGAAAACTTCATCAGTTGGCTCTCCCATTGGTTCCCCTTATTTCCTCTGTCTTTAATTTTGACCCACAGGCTTCCAACCTGTTTGTGGCTACTTTTCAATGACAGTTCTTCACATCCTCTCCCATTCCTGACATAGAGTGCAACACCTCCACCTCTCGTTCCCAGTCTGTCCCTTCTGAACAGGCGGTAGCCATTGATGGCCACACTCCAGTCATGGGATTCGTTCCACCAGTTTTCCACGATGGCAACTAGATTATAGCTTTCTAGTAGCATGGTAGCTTCCAACTCCTCCTGCTTGTTACCCAAGCTTTGTGCTTTGGTGGAAAGGCACTTCAGCTGGACTGTCAATTGCATCACCTTCCTAATGGACCCTTTATTACCTATAAGGTGTTTTAGAGAAGTGTCCTCCCTGACACCTGACCCCTGACACCTGTCCTCCCACTACTTGTTACAGGCTAACTTGACGTTATCCCCCACCTCTACCTGCTCCCCGTTGCAGAGATTGGAGGCTCTTACACATTCCTTATTCTGGAGGTGGAGCACAGAAGTGACAAGCTACACTTATTTTTACCATATTGCTCTAAGACTTCTGCTCCTAAGGTCCAAGCCCTATAAACCTTGTAATTGAAAGCCACCTACAGGCTCATGGGACAGGCACAAGGTCTCCCTGTTTCTGACATCTGATGAGAAGAAATGTAGAAGTTACAGCACTGCATAATCAATGAAAAGCCACAGGGTGTTATTACCGGTCAATGTAATAGGAGCAATTGATGATGAAGGAGACTGCTGTGGGAAGTGAGAATTTCCCTGGTTTCAGATTATAAAAACCCCATAAAACAGCGTTGCTGTTTCAGTAATGCTGCACTGCATTAATGTCTTCCTATTTATAGCCTCAGTTTAATCTTAACAAAGTCCCCACTTTCTCCCCCAAAAATATTCTCTGGAGAATTGTCCAATCTAGCTTTAAATAACTCAAGTAACAGTGCTTCCATCATTTAACTTTGGAGATGATTGCTTGGCCTAGTAATAATAGTTGTGAGAATTCTGTAGAGTTTGGTTCATGATGGTGTTTGCAGACTGAATTCTGTAATTCTGTTTATAAGGGGTTGGCCATAAATTAAAACATTCAGTGTTTTCCTGAGGTTTGAATGCACCAATTCAGCTGCCTCACAGTTTATTTCTAATGGGCAGTTACGTGCTTAAATATCTTTAATAACCTATTCCTAAATGAATATTCACAGCTAACTAGCTTCCTTTACTACCCTACCCTGTTACAACACTGTGTGGGATTGCCTTACTTGCCCAAGAGCTTTCTCTCGGTCTTTTTTGCAGATGACTGATGGTAGCATAGTTTATTCTTACTATTTATGTTCTGGTGGAACAGGAGAGTGCAAGAAGGATAAAGTCTTTTTCCCTAGTTTGTAGCTCTGTTTCTTTCTTTGAGATTGGAAAAGCACGAGTTAGAGTCATAGTCAGTATTACGGTGATAAAACATTAGTAGCTGGGCCTCCTGGTTAGATGTTGTCTTCTTTGGAAGATGTGCTCAATGGATACTTCCTTCTCTTCATAGTAGTGATGGTTGTTTTGGCCAGTGATTCCAAGCTTTTTGGACAATGGTCTGCTGTCAGGCCTGAAATAGCACACAGACCATATGTATTCCTCACAGCTAAACGTCTGTATGCAGGTTTTTAATTTAAAAGACCAACTTGCTGATTCAGTCCCATCAGCTGACTAAACATCAGCTACCATAGACTATATTCAGTGCGCAGCTGAAGAAAAGTGTCCATATTATAGGCAGCAGTTTTCTGGTTTAAAACCTGAAGAGATGAGGATGGCTCCTTTACTAAGACCAAATTCATTATTAAACAATAGGGCTTTCTTTCATCCCAATGAATGAGATCTGAGATGCTTAGAGGATGTGACTCTGTGACTGGTTTTAGGAAAGGGCTTACTCAAGTAGGGAGGGTAGCACAATTTACCTGTCACACGATGGTTTCTTCTTGTTGGATCTTGCAGTTCTTTAGGAGTTACATGTCAGAGTCCACGAAAAAGTAGAGACTTTTGAACTGGGCCCAAACTGAGAGACAGATGAGTTCTGGGCAATGGCCAGTGTTTTCAGAATTGTTGATCAAAGATAATTTTTATCACAGTTGGTCTTTAAAAAATCCTGACATCTCAGAGAAAAAATGAATCAGAACAGATGGAACTTGGGGCCCTACAGTTTGAGCTGAGCTGGCTTTTTCTTTCTTCTTTCCTTTATTATTTTTTCTTTTTTCGCCTTGTGATCAAAACCATAAAAAGATGGAGGTAATACAGGTGTAAAATTTATTATAACTTTCAGAGTTTTGAGAGTCTTTAGAGAGTGAAATACATACAAAACCTGCATTTGACCTTAACCATTGCTTGTTCCTGTGGTGGTTGGGAATGATTAAGCTGTTTTTAATGTGGAAGATGGGGTCATGCTCCACTTCTAAAGCTCTTTAGAGGACAAGCTGCTATAATTACTGTAATAAGTGTCATAAAGTATAGAAAAATGCAACCCACAGTAGACTTGCTACTCACAATAACACCCAAGTTCTGCTCTGGGCATGCATTCTGGGTTGTCACTGGCTTAAATGTTGTAGTGAGCGTGGCAGCTATTAGGAGAGCAGAGAGAATATGTGGGAAAATGTTGACATTGCTGTTAACTACATCAGGCTTTTGGCCCAGTCAATTTTTGGCAATTCTTTTTCCATTAATATTGAAGCCACAGAGTCACAGATTAGAGTCATGGGCAGATTTAGGTCAGAAGAGACCTCTGGGGGACATTTCGTCCAACCTCATGCTTCAAGCAGGCCTAACTTCCAAGTGAGATCAGGATTCTCAGGGTCTTTCCAGTTGCATTTTGACTGTCTCCAAGGACACGCAGCCTCTCTGTGCCGTCTGTTCTCGTACATAACCAGTCTCATTGTCTAATATTTTCCCCTTATGTGCAATCAGAATTTAAAAAAATCCTACTTATCACTTTCTCCTTAAAGCCCCTTTTTAGTTTTTTGAAAAATGCAGTCAACTTCAGACTTCTCAAGCTACCATTCTTTTTATAAAAGGGATGTCATCCAGCAAGGAGAGAAGCAGCATGCCAAGTGACATATATAACCACTCATGCAATCTGGGGTTTGAATTCTAAAAGGCAAGAGCCCTGTGGAACACTCATTATGAATATTGGTGAAAAGTCCTTAAACCCAAATACATTCATAAAAGCAATCAGTCAAACAATTACAAAGAGCATGCAAGCTTAGAAAAAAAGTCTTGCTCCATGTGTGAAGAATTCGAGAAGGAGGAAAGAAAAGGCCCCAGCAGAGGAGTCGCTTGTCTGCAGCCTGCTCTGATTAGTAGCAAGCACACTGGAGTCAGTGGGAGCCACAAACAGGTTCTAGAAGGGATAGATTTGACTCTGCAAAATAAGACTTTACACTGAAAACCTCTGGATTTCTACTTTTTATTTGGTGATATAGTTGTGATCAAAATTTAACTCTTTGAAGAATCAGTTATTTCTTTACTCAGCTATTTCTGCGGTAGTTGTGCTAGCCTATGTTCCTTTTTTTTGCTGTAACACTGTCAGAAATATGTTGCTTGCATTGGCACAAGGAAAAGAATGAAGTTCTGACAAATCAATAGAAAAAGAAGAAACAACATCTTGCAAGAGGAATTGTACAAGGAAAAATTGATCTTATAGATGGATGCCTGCAGAATAAAAGCTACGTAGATGACATACTGTATATAACACTGAAAAAACTTCAATGGATTTACTGCTAAAACCATGAGAGATTAGAGTGTGAAATTTTATCTATTTCTGTTTTATGTGGTAGAAAAAGAATACCTTTTTCCATTGCGCCATTGTGAAACATGATAATCAAAAAGAATTTGAAAATTACTTTAAAATACACAGTCTTGGCTAGCATTGTAGTTTACATCCCCTCTTTATTTCCACTGTAACTTAACTCAAATTCTGACATGCTTTTTTTGAAATTCATTATGTCAACATAAGTAGGTGCAGCTTATCATCACTTGGACGGTTGTTATTTTTTAGCTGCTTAATTCATTGACTCACATCCTGCAATAATTCATGCAAAATGGGCTCTGAACTCCTTTGCAATATGCAGATTTGTGTGCAAATGAGCGTTACCTATGGTGTTCACACTGAAGCGTTTTTCTTTGATGTACATTTCTGACATTCTGAGATTGTAAAGAAGAAAATAACTTTAAAAATTTTAAGAAACCTTAATTGAAGTTAACATAAAAGAAGATACATGGTGTTAATTGGTCTGTTTCAGGCATAATTTGGGCCTTTGAGACCATGTCCCTTACCCCCCGCCAAAGTGTCAAGACTCACATCTTTAATTCAACAATCTTTGTATTAATTACCTCTGGATAAGGTAAGCTTTGATTGGGAGTCCTTTATTGTAAAATTACAGTACATTGCCTGCTTTAAGATAAATAAATTAGGGTTGAACTTGAAAAAAAATCTTCTTCCAACTGTGAATGGAAAAGTGCATTTGAGTATCAAATGCTAGATGAAAGAACAGTTTTTATCAGACTTCCTTAATAGAGTAAAAGTGTTTTCTTTTGGTTTCTCTCTTGTCATTGTTTTTGCACATTGAAAAATAATACTTCATCAAGAGATGGTAACACTCGGGTTCTAAGGTTGCCAGCATTTCCTTCTCGAAGGCCATTTTCTGCCTCATGGGAACGCAACATTCTCCCCAGAGTAATTTCCCAGTATCTAGTCTATTTGTCACAGAATAATCAGTGAGCTACAGATGTCCTTCCTTCACCCCTTGTTTAATTGCCTCTAGTTGACTGCCCATTAAGGCTAAATTTGACTTTGTTTTTGGAGAAGGAAGAACTGAAACTGAAGAAAGTTTTGTACCATCTCCATGCCAAGTGGATTTGAGGGGATGATAAGTGTTTGCTACAAGCTCTGTGAGGTATAAAACTAGACTCATGGCCAAGAAAGCTGCAGGAAACATCAACACTATAATGACAGCTTGTATTCCCTATTTGTCCCAGAGGAGGACAACCGTTCCTGACCTTTCTGTAATAGAACTGAAGAGCTGTATTTGGTGGCTAGGAGTGGGGTGCTTTGCATGCAGTATGCTTTTGGTATGGGTTAGGCTGACCTCAATATGTTACCCACACATATGCTTTCAATGCAACAAAATGGTTTGAAACAGCATATTGGTGGATATTGATAGTGTTTTACAGACCACAGGCTCAGTTCTGACCTCAGAGATGCCAGAGCGACTCCTCTGAATTGGTAAGATGTGCCATACACCTTGTGTTCCTTTCAGGGCTGCCACACATATTTCCTTGAACGCTTATTTGAGGCAATCGAAGACTGCTAGATAAAAACTAAGTGTACCATTTTGAAGTTTGACCCATGGAGCCGGTACTGTTAATAGAAGTGGCATTAAGGATGCTTATACTAAAGTTTCAGAACTGACACACGAGTGATTTCAGCTCTACTGATCTCTCACCAGAGAGGCGTGCCTGACTGTTCTTAAAAAGATTTTCAGTATGTACCAAACACCTGAAGATACAGGTCCATCATTTTGTTCTTATTATAGTTCTGAGCATAGTCTTTCACCTTGTCTTCCCTGTTTGGATGCCTTGCTTAGCACAGAGATGACACATTTGTCCCATTAACACAGAAGGTGCGCCAGTGGTGAAGGGATGCTGGAAGCTTTGGTTTTTCCACTTGAGCTGTTAACTGCCTCAGCAGGTTAAGTTTTACCCTGTTTTAGACATGTATTGTAACTACTGCTTCAGCTCTTTATTTGCATTGAAATAAGTCAATATGAAAGATAACCAGCAGAAAAAAGGCCAGAACTCCTTTTGTTTTATTAGAAACACTAGAAATGCTGACACAGCAAGACACAAGAGTACCTATTCAACCGTCCCTTGCTCTGGGTGGGAAATGGTACCAAAAAAAATCTTGAAACTGCAGTGGGAGATTGACCCAAGAACTGGTTGCATTCTACTTTTTCTCATTGTACTAGGCCACTGTGATTTTCATCCTGCTATGTTTCCCCATCCCCTAGAGGCAGACTTGTCAAGAAGTCTTTTGTCTGGCACAGTGTTTTCAAATCCAAACTCTGATAATTATCTGTAGTTCTGCTGCAGACTTGAAAGGCGATTGCTAGGCACTGAATCCACATTCCTTTCACTACAAAAATTAAGAGTAAGGAGAAGAGGCATTTCTGTGCCTGCTTCTCTCTCCAACACTTGACACCAAATGCACATGTGAGGCTGACCGTCAAAGACAAATGAGCTCAATAGAAAAGAGCAGACACGCACTTGGATCTCCGTGTAATGTAGTACAAATCAGTAGAAAGTGCAACACAAAGGCTTTGCATGGCAGACTCTGCTAATCAGAAGAGGTGAGTGTTTTAGCATATTTAAATGAGGACAGGGCAACCACTAATCAAACAACAGAATCCCGAGGTACTGAAAGAGCAAGAGAAAGACTGTTGCTTAAAACTTTTCAACACGAGTGGAGAATTTTTGAAATATCATTAAATGTGATGATCTAGGTTTATAGGAAGATAATGAGGTAAGTAACAAATATGTCAAAACTAAACTATTAAATATGGTAATTATGCTGGGTATGAATTAGTTGCTGAGAAAGTTTTGCATTACCACACTGTAGCTGTCGGAGAAGTGTAGTAAAATAATAGATTTCCTTTTCATATGATTGATTTACGCAAAGGTACAATGTGGTAACTTTCTAACAGCTTTAATGGGATGAATAAAAATTGCATCATGAACCTGCTAAGATTCTTCGATATAAATTGGTGCAGAGAACACACAAATGATAAAACCCCATTTTTCATACGCAAGATTTTAAAAGCTTTCATACAATCTAGGTAGATTGTTTTTAAATTATCACCTTACATGTTTCACTTAGAGTTATCCGCCTTTCTTCAACTGTTTTTCAAATCAAGCCCAGGCTGTTGTCACATTCATTGACATTTCTCCTCCACAGTAGCAATATTTTTTATTAATCAGTCAGGAAAGATAATTAGTTTTACATCAACATTTTAAAGGAATATTTTCTTAAAACCTCCCAGGAAAAAAATTACCTTTTACTGAGAATTATACAAAGTGTACATGCTTCCTAGGCCAACAGATCATTGCCATATGAGTATAACAAAGGTTACTTAGCAGTCACAGGTTTTCTTTGGGAATATTGCCTTCACAGAAGCAGATCTCTAAGGAGATGAGCTTATTTTAAGCTGATATTCATTAGAAAGCTGCTAAGCCACTAGAGACATTCTGGATAAAAAATAGGATATCTGGCTCATATTTTCTTTTGCAGGTAATAAGAGATAATATCTGTAATTGTGGTCAGAACCTTTGATTTATTTCTGTGATAGGTTATATTGTGTCACATGATATTCTCAGCTTTTTATCTGTATTTCTTTAAAGGAGTAGTTTTAATGGATTTTAAGAATATGAGAGCATCAGACTGATAGCTTCAAGACAGACGTCTTCCTTCACTTATGAAAATCATGCCTCCTTCTGGATACACCCTGAATTTGCTTTAGTTGCTTGTCAAAAGCTTGAGTTATCTGCTTTAAAGACAGAATTTATATTTTCATTGTTTTCAGTAGGAACTGGATACAGGCTGCATACCTCACCAAATTAAAAGGGGGTTAACTATGATCTTTTGAAGGTAGGAGAGGGTACGTGTTTAATGTGTTATTGGATCTTTTGATGAAATATGTATCTTCCTCAAGGTACAAACATTTGAAGAAAAAACTAAGTATTGGACAGAAGAAAGAGATGACTGCATGTATTAAACAGTAAGACTTTTCATGCTAAATACTGGGTAAAGATGATAATTTAATTGGATCGAATATGTGAGTTTGGAAAAGAAACAGAGAGAAACAGGAAGATCTTTGTTAAGAGTAAAAAGGAGTTATCAAAAAAAGGTTGTTTTAATAAAAAATAAAGAATCTAGAATGAAGAATGCTTGCAATTGCACATTAATTTCATCTGTGATAAAACTGGTACAATCAAATCTGAAAGGAGACTTGGGAAATACATCTTTGCAGCTGTAAAAAAGAAAGCTTTTGGCTTATCACTTTTGACAGTATGGATACAATGGGAAAAGAGTAGAAATGTATCTGCAGGGACAACCAGCATAGTCAGTGATTGACTAAAAGGTAAATTCTGCTCTTTCTCCATTATGTTTTGGTGGCAGGATTTCACTGTGTGTACCCTGAATCCACAGTACTTTCAGGCATGCAGAAAAGCTAGTGGCAAAACAAAGAGAGGCATTACATGGAAGTTTGGGGCAGGAGCATTATGAAGAATGAAAAAAAAAGGGGGGGCACAAACTGAACAGCTGTACAACTAAAAAGGGAATATGTTATTCCTCAGTGGCTTTGAGTTGCTGGCAACCACAGACTTCTGCCAAAGCTTTTCCCATTTCTTCAATTTTCTTTTGTATACAGGGAGGTGCCATTGATAAGGTACTCCCTGTGACTTGGGCACTGCTATCAACAGATAAAACGCAGGTCTGATAACTCAAATCTCCAGCTCAATTTGCATCCTGGTCTTGCGCAAGCTCTCTCTGAAGGTATAGAAGCCATTTTCCCTCTTATTTCCTTGATATGCCCTTTGCCATTCTTAGAAGACAGTAGTGTGTTCATACAGCTTTCAATAAGAGACGACTTGGTAGGGAATGCCAGATCACAGCAGGCAATGACTTTTTCCAGGAGTTGTGTATTCTAAGGCGGGGTGGGGGGGAACACTGTGAAATTATTGTCTGCTTTGGTATTTGAAAGAGGGTACTAAGAATGTTTTTCCTCCCCTTTACTGTAAACAGTTGCTTTCTGTAATATGATCATCACCTTGCCAGTCTTCCAGCAGAGATGGAAGACGTAAAAGCAAAAATCTTTGGTATTTTGGAATGTTTTGCTTTTCTAGATACTACAGCTAGTCCAGAAGAGTAAAACATGGCTGGTGGAGCTGCCTATAAAAGGAGGAAATAGTGAAGAATCTCATGTATGTTCTATTGTGGCATGTAACAGCCAAGAATTGCTATTTTTTTGCAATATAGTCATTCAAATACACATACACTTGCATGATTTTTCCTTTTGTCTCTTTGCCTTAATAGGTTTGTCTTAAGCTTGGATCTCTGTAAGTATAAGTGCAATGCGTATATGAAAGAAATACAATTCCTTTGCTAAGGTTATTAAATGCCCATCCTGATTAGGGTGAAGATGAATGAGCAACAAGTAACAGCCTTCAGCAATGAAGATACATGCCTTCAGTGCAGGAATGTGGATATACTTGGAGACTGTCTCTGTGTTATCTTGCAGTGAAATTTTTTTCCCAGGGAGGTGATTGAGTCCCCATCCCTGGAGGTATTTAAAAGATGGGTGGATGAGGTGCTGAGGGACACTGTTTAGTGACTGATAGGAATGGTTGGACTTGATGATCCTGGGGGTCTTTTCCAACCTAATGATTCTGTGATTCTGCGTAATATGCTGTGTGTCAAAAGGAAGAAGTCTAAAAGGTCTAAAAGCAAGGGTCTGAGCAGGGGCATAGTGACGTCCAGAGGTTTCCTGTTCCAACAGTAACAGTCAAATAGCTTTTCCCTGCACAAACCTGAAAATTTAGGTTTCTCTGACAGACCTGCTCCCATGTTACTGGCAGATATACATTTTCACAGTTACTCTCCTGCGACTTAACTACTGAGAAACTTCTCCAACACTACAGGATGACAGTTTTAATGAAATTACCACTATTTTAAAGAATTCTGTCTGGCAAGTTACTACACATATTATGCCTGGGTGACTTAAGGTGAGTTTAACTACAGCAGATTTAGAACGAAACAAATTGAAAGATAAAAGGAAATGATGAAATTTATTGGGAAAAGGATTATTTTTCTGTAAGTTGTGCATTCAAACATTGCATGAATTTGGACACAGTTTCCAAAGGTGATATTTTGAAAATATTTTTCAAAATGTTTTGATAACATTTCCTGGCAAAAGCAGTAAAATGCAAGACTACCAAGCTATGAGTGAATGAAGAAACATCTTGCCTGAGTGAGCATATCTTTAATGATTCACCTAAAACCTCACTGTAATTAAATTAGACTCTAGCACTGCAGGGCCCAGTCTAAACCACAGTGAAGCCAGTGCAAAACCTCACTTAGGCAACCATCTGCATGCAACAAGGCTTTTAAAGCAGTCACCAAGGTAAGCAGCCATTCCCACCATTCCCTAAATCTGTGGAACTCATGGAATATTTTCAGCATTGATTATTGAGTCCAGATCTTTCTCACTGGTATCTATAACACTGTGTAAAAGACAAGTGATTCATTTACATGACGTACTTCTTTTGGTCCAGCTTCAGCCCAGAAACTTCAGTGATTTCAATGTGTTATTTAAGCACCTGCTCATTGAGCCCTGAATAATGTAATACAAGGATACCATCAAGATGTCTTAAAACACCATTTACTCCCCGTTGCAGTGATGTTCTCATTTCTTTGTGGAATATTTAGGGGGTGCATATTGTTCTGACAGCATATTAAAGCAACATCTTCATTGGATGATGTAATGACTGTTAACAGCTTCACACTCCCATAACCAGCTAGTAATAGGAAGGGTATGTTGGATTCTAGTAGTTTAGAAGTGATGTCAGCCAAAGATTTGTAGGATCATAGTTTTCCTTAGTATTTTACAATAGCTATATCTGGCATTTTTTTTTCACTTTGGCTTGTAGTTGTGCAGTGCTTTCTGACTTGCCTTCAAGATCCATGCTTTTTTCACCTTCACTCGACCTTTGTCTTGATTATCTTGGACTGGTCTTCAAGGATTTCAGTTTCAAGCACAAGACCTGTTGTCATCCTTCATTAAAATATGAATTGCTCAAGTGCTTCATGACTAATACTGTGTAAAAACCTGCTCACTGAGCATTTCATTTGTTTCTGTTGCTGGGACATGGAAAGTTTTTATGCTATCCTCGTATTTTAAAGGTTACTAGTGATGTGTTAGGCTAACTTGCAACCTGTTTCTGTAAACTTTTAGTACTCAAGTTCCAGTCTGCATTGTGTGATTAAAATTGCTTAACTCTTTCATCCCTCATGAGTTACACAATATTTTAAAAGCTTGTAATGATACCTAGTCTTCCAGAGAAGTATGGAGCTTTGTTAGTATTCGTGCAGCTCTTTGAAGAACACGACATAGGAAACCTGTGAAGAACATGACATTATGGCCTCAAACACCACCAGGGGAGATTTAGGCTAGACATTAGGAGGAAGTTTTTCACACAAAGCGTCATTGGGCATTGGAACAGGCTGCCCAGGGAGGTGGTTGATTCGCCTTCCCTGGAGGTGTTTAAGGCACGGGTAGAGGAGGTCCTGAGGGGCATGGTTTAGTGTTTGATAGGAAGGGTTGGACTTGATGATACGATGGGTCTCTTCCAGCCTGGTGATTCTATGATTCTATGATTCTATGATTCTAAGCAGGCTCCGAGGGGCATAACACTACATATTGCCAGTGTTGTTGGTTTAATTTCAATTTTGAAGGCAGAAGCTAAGTTCCACTTAGACTTAAAATATGCTGTATTTTGAAAGATTCAAGCATTTCAGCTCCTTACTGAACTGCTAACATGCTGGTGAAAAAGATGGGTAGAAACTGATTGTTAAACATTCAGAAGAACTTTTTGTTAGGAATGAAGCAGCAGCTTCTTGAAACCTGGAATATTTAACAAATGCATGCAAGTTCTACTGCATGCAAGAGGTAAGACCTCAGAAGTGGCACAACAGTATTTGAAAGAGGCAACTCTCAAGATTTTCTCAAATTTAACATATTCTCTATTGGACAAATTAGTAAAGTGGTATTTTTTTGTCTTCTAGTATAATAACAAGCTACCCCAGTAAAATGGGAATAGTTCTGGCAAAGCTTGAGGCTCATGCACAAACATCTGTTTCTGCTCATATGTGGCTCTTGCGATGTTGAAATCAAAGTATTCAAGAGATTGAACTCACATCTTTACATCTCTGTTCCTGTGCTGTATATTTTTAAAGGAACTTAAGGGTATAGGTAATACAAAAACTGCTATAACACCTTGTTCTTTTATGACTAGATGAACTCTAAAGCACTATATACAATTCCGAAACAGCTTTTGAACAAAAAAATCTTGAAGTACAATGGATACACAGTTCAAGAATATTGATAATGTTCAAGCAGTTATGATAAGAAATAGTTGATGTGTTATTGTACGTGTGTAGATGTAAGGTTACAAGTCTGTTGAAGTTTGTAAGGAAGACTAATTTATTTGACTGAACAAGCCATGATAATATGACAATTTCACAGAGCCATTTCCAGCTGCAATGTGAGTCAGAAAGCTATGCAGTTGTTGTATCATCATGTGACTAGGAGTACATTTATGCTTCAGTGGCCTTGGCTGTTTGAGAGCTACTGTCCTTATCTGTCCGGTATCGAATCTGCACCTCTGTTTTGTCAGTAGCATGTTGAATGAAATTGCCCTCAAATTTGACTTTTGCTGCAGCAGTTTTTGCAAATGCACCAACCCTCTGCTAAAAGTAACGGACAGCTGACAAGATTTAAAGCTGATGTTGTCTAGGATTTCACATATCAAAAGATTCAACCACACCTCCTTAAAGTCTACCTGGGCACCAAACAGCTCTAAGGATAAATTATCAAACTCTGGGACTGTACACCTGACAAGTGTGTGCCCCCTTGTTGGCAGGAACACTTTCCATCAGATGTACTTGCTGGTTCCAAATAAACAGATATTTAAAGGATGACTTTAATAGGTGTTGTACCTCACTAATTGCTCTTTAATAGTTGGAAGAATGGTAATGATGTTTTGCAGTGTTTTATGATTGAATAGAGAGACTTCACATAATGTGTACCTCTTGTACTTTTGAAGTCTGGTCTATTAACACTGAGAATTGCATTGAATACATCAGCTACAGGAAAACTGGAAGTGATAAGCCTGGAGGAAAGGCATGCATTGATGAAAATGATCAAAAATGTTAATTTATTAAATTCTATAAAGCTTGTTTGATTGATAAAATCTAATTCTGGTTTGATTGCTAACTGATGGAAAACCTTTTGTTCTGGTGAAGAGATTAGGAGGATCATCTCTACCGCTAAAGCAGAAAGATACTGCATTTGTTTCCTTCAGCTTGTAGTAGCTACCTAATTAAAGATACTGTGGATCTTTTCCAGAAATAATCCAGTCAGATCCAAGTGCCTGTAGTTAAATTAATCTTTTACTTTTGGGCAAAAAACCATGAGGTAAAAAACAATTACATTTCTGCTTGTGAGGGAGAAAAAATGAACATCCCTTTCTGTAAACTCTGCAACCCAAGGAATATCAGAAGGTACTTAAATGAGCAAGAGCTGTTCCAGAGTGCTGGTCAGAAGAGTGTGGATCCAGACCCAAGGAAAGCATAGGACCCCTTAACTTCTAGAAACGGGATGACTCCACTAACACCCTAAAGGACAAGGATATGAATTTTCATGTATAGCTTGAGTGATAGCAAAACAACTCTGTTGCTTTCTCATTCAGACTGAAGCTCAAGCGTATTAAGATCTTTCAGCTGGCAGGTGCATGTTTTTCCGAGTAGTTCCAGCTGATAAATGCACCTCTTGTTCTCCTGACCATTATGGGTACATTGTGATGTTCTGTTTGGTTCAGTTTCAGTTAGCAAGATATGAACACAGCAGGGATAAGAGAAGGGAGGAGATTGGAGGGGAGGTTGAAAAGTACAGAGGAACCAGATGTCAAACAGCTTGCCCACGGGATGGCTCTCTATTGTTCAATGCATTTCTGTGGATGACGTGGTACATTCAGAATCTGCAGAGTTTAGGCTTTCATTTAAAGGGAAAAAACTGAAATATTTCTGTTTTAGCCAGAAGGCTAGAAACTTTTAAGTATAAGCAGATGTAGCCAGCACTCTTTGTGAGTAAACACACCAGCTAAAACAGCCCCCAAAATTCGCTTAATCCCTAGATCACCAGAGTGAACTCCAAAGCCAAAAGAAGCATGAGTTACATAGGAGACCTCCTACATCTATAGACATGAGAACCAGCATGAGGCTACCACTAACATATGACAAATTTAGGGCATGTTAGGCAGCTGGAGTGAGGCATGGTCAGCAAGAACCTGGTAAATGAGAAGTTTCGGGGAAAAAAAAGCAGGGCCAGTCACTTGTGCCCTGTGCTTGAAGATGAGTGCAAGTCAATGGGCAGGCAACATTCTCAGTACAATCCCTATGCAGCTTGCACACAGTTCCAAGTTGTAAGTGTTGGAATTCAACATCTACTCCAAAGAGGAGGTTGTCTTAAATCACGTAGTCAAAACAAGTCAATGAGTATTAGACTTTTTTTATTAGCATTCTGGTTTGGAGCCATTAGGATTCACATGGGTCATATTTACAAGCTTTTGCCCACACCCACTAGAGTTAGAGAATTGCTTACTCAGTAAAAATAATGATGAGATCCTAATTATATGATTCCAAGAGCTAAGGTTTCAATAAAAATACAGATACAATGGATCTTGTGGGAATTAAGTATCTGTGAGTCCAGGGAGGAAATGTCTTTGCAGTCTTCAGTCTGGGGCATTCTCCTTGATCCAACCCTAAGCCTGCTTTTCTCATGTTTATCTCTTGCACTAGCTCAGAATAGTAAGTTTATTGCATAAACAGCTCACTCTGGGCCTTGATTATGTTACATTTACTCTAGTGACTATTTCTTTATTTCTGGGATTTGGCCTCAGAAATTAGAAGACAAGGTCATCTCAGGAGCAATTTTCACTAAGGTCAGGATATCCACTTAGTGGGACAGGTCCAGCACTGGATATTACAGAAGAGAGGAGGCTTGTCAAACTGACCATCACCACATCC
This sequence comes from Piaya cayana, assembly GCA_013389865.1. Classification (NCBI taxonomy): domain Eukaryota; kingdom Metazoa; phylum Chordata; class Aves; order Cuculiformes; family Coccyzidae; genus Piaya; species Piaya cayana. Next base: position 39,532 of record WAAB01012683.1, read on the forward strand.
AAAAAAAATCTTGTCTGTTCCTTCTGGAGGGTAATTTTTTTTCATTAAATATGTCAAGGAAGGTCCAGATGTCAATCTTTGACCTGTCTTCTCAAAGTGTCTTCTCACTGGCAGGTAATATAATCTGCACAATTGTTATGGACAAAGGCTATCATACTAAAGTCTTTTTTTCCCTTCTGCAGGTAATGTTTTGCCCAATCTTGAGGGAAAAACAAAAAATCAAACCCAGCCACCAAGTTGTTGCAAATGAAACCCTTTGCCTGCTAAGAAAGCCAGAACTGAGCTGGACCTGAGCTATATGTCAGACATAAGGAGGAGCGGGAAGAAATGGTTGCAAACAGGGTTGTGCATGACATATGGTTCCTTTTGCTCTTAGTCTAGCACAAGTTTCTTAGTGGATATGAAGTCCTGTGTCTGTTTGTGTAAAGCCCATTAGCATATGTCTCTGCAGTGGGTTTCTGTGGCAGAGTTCCAGTAATTACTGTTCATTAGTATTCATTAGTACCAGGTCTTGCCTGATCTTGAGTTCATGTTGAATCAGCTCCGCTGTAACTTTTTTGATATGGGCTGGATGTAGAGGTCAGCATGGAGGCATTAATTAGGCCTGGTAGTCAGAAGTTATTTTCATGACTCTTCAGATAGGGTTTGCTTCAGATGCGCCATGGCTTTTCCTTCTGAAGTGGAAAGCATATATGTAAAGTGGAGCAGTGGTGAGCCTGACACAAACGGCTTGAGAATACAAAAACATGAGTTTAAAGAAAGCCCCAAACTTGCTCTCTGGAGTGACCTGCTAAAAGAATCTGCAGGGGTTCCAGGGACTTTTCTTTACAGTTGCTCCCATTTAGGAATGTTGACACTGAAAATAATTTGAAAGGGTGAAATATGGGTGATGGATGATAATGTGATTTCTATTTCTGACTGTTCATTCCTCTCTTGATCAGCTACTGCTGATAACAATGTAACCGCGAGCTGTTGGGGTATACCCTCTGACCTTGCAAAAAGAAGAACATTGAACAACAAACCTACTTGTCTCTTATTAAAAACAAAAAGGAGGAAAAAGTCATGTTATTCTAGTTGTTACGGCGTTAAGCAGACAAGTTCAAGGTACTCTTCGAACACAGAGATACTTTTGAGAGGCTACAACTTTTCTCTGAGGGACAGCTGGGTAAAATCTGAACAAATGATGGGTTTTTTTCTCCTTGAACAGTTAAAGAAAGTGATATTATTTCAATTCAAATGACTGGTTTTAGAGAAAGGTGTATTCTGATCTCTTCTCTCTGGTGGCCAATGATAGGACCTGAGGGAATGGCAGGAAGATGTGCCAGGGGAGGTTTAGATTGAATCTTAGGAAAGGTTTTCACGCAGGGGATAGTGGAACACAGGAAAAGGCTCCCCAGGGTTGTAGTCATGATGTCAAGCTGGACAATAGTTAAGAAGCATTTGGACAACTCCTTCAGACACATGGTTTGAGGTTGTTCTATGCAGGGCTAGGAGTTGGACTTAGTGATCCTTGTGGGTCTCTTCCAACTCAGGTCATTCTATTATTCTATGACTTTCTGTGGAAATCTTAAACTATACTATCATCTAAAAGCACAGCCATATTTACCTTTTCTATACTTCAACAATCTGGAAAATCATGATTCTCAATAGAATTTAAACCTCTAATGAAGAGATAGAATTGATGTTATCACAGCCATTTACCTTTCAGTAGCATAGGACATTGACTTCATTTGGGGATTATCCCAAAGATATCTGGTTGAAGGATGATATGAAAAAAACTTTTTCTGAATTTTCTGATCTTTACTAATGAATAAAATATTTAAGAGGAAACAGGTAAAATTCCCCTAGTAAAAGAGATGTGCAGGTTAGGACTGCTCTCCTCACAAAACCGTGTCTTTTTACTCAACAACACTAATAGTGTTCTAGATCTAGATGCACTTCAAATTACAAAGTACAAAGTCCTCTCCTGCTTAGAGTAATCAAAAGATTCCAGATGATGACAAGACAGCCTCTGACACCTTCCTGGCTCTCTTTAAGGCAGGCTCTTTTTACCATTCCTTTGCACTTTTTCCATTTTATGGGTCTTGGGTAAGCTGTTCAAAGGTGTGAAGTGGGTCTTTTCGCAACACAGTATGTAGTTCGGCATGGAAATCCTGCTGTGGATGCTTAAATTTAAATAGTGACCCAGTGAGTGTACACATTCATGGAAGAAATGTCCTTTTCCTGTTGAAGATAAATACACCATTTTTGGCTCAGGGGATTGTTAAATGACAATTTTTGGGGGCATGTGAGCAGTTCGGCAGAAGTATCACAACTTGACTTGTTTCGGTACAATGTGATTGGCCACAGATTGAGGTAGGATCCTAGACAAATGGGCCTAGGCTCTTCTTCTTTTCTCATATTATGGCTTTAGAGAGATTATCTTGATGGCAAAGCTTATCTGTGTCATTTTTAAATTCAAAGAGGATGAACAGATGACATCATGCAGAAATATCTTCATGAAAACAAGACAAAAGATACAGATCAGGAAAGTGCAAAAGTAACACTTCATGTAGCAAAGATGCCATTGTAGTAGTATGGACTACAGAGAGAGTCCCTGCTCATACCTGAAACCTTTTGAAATATTTCATGATGTACACAGAAATAAAGATGAATTATTTTATTTTATAGCTTCGACAGATAAATCTAACCAGAACATAGGTGTGTTTGGTGAAGGAGCTACAGATATTTGCAGCCAGCCGTAGGAGAGGGAATGAAAAACCTAGTATCACATCCTGTTCAGGCTGGTTCCCCAGCCTAAAAAATCTGGCACCCTCCGGGGTGACCTTTGGCACTAGCTGGTTTATAGTTCAATCTCACACATCTGTCTCCAGAACTGAACACCTCTTGGGCCTCCTCTTGCCCTCCACCAGAAAACACACGCTCTGGATCCCAGCTGGACGGGATAATTTTCACTTCCAAATGATTTAAAAGGAGAGACAGTCCCCTTTAGGTCTTCTGTGGGTGAGATTCTTTCAAAGTTATGCTAGCGCTCTTTGCAGATTAATGGTGTAAGATTGTCAAGCTTGTTTGGCATGCACAGATTAATGACCTCCCAATACAGTATGACTCACAGGTACCTTTAATTAAAAGTCATATGCAGACTGACCTCAAAATAGATAAGCTTTGAGCTGGAATATTTAAAGTCAAGAAAGTTTGAATTGTAGGTCCAAATTTTTAGGAAGTTTTTCTAGGACTCATCTGATTAGGAGGTAACCAGCCTAATGCAACCATTCCCTCCTGCAAGAAAAATAAAATTCAGACTCCACTAAATAAGAAATAGTCAGTCTTTTCTGTCAATAAAAAAAATAAAATTCTCTTTTTCTGAGGATAAAAAAAAATTAAGTTCAGTGGCAGTACGTTCCACGTAGAGGGCTCATTTTCTTTCTTGTCATGCTTGGTGTCTTGTTTTAGGATCCCTCTTTGATGCTGTACTCCTGCTGCAAGAGAGTTGTTTCTAGTTCAGGGAAAGAATGATGCGTCTTTAATAAACAAACCTGGGAACTAATACAAATCTGTGTTGACAAATGCTTGTCAAGAAGAAAACCAAAGAAACAAAATCAATACATGGTTTTGCATTAAATCACATTGTTTGCAGATAGATATTTTGCAACTTCTTTTATTTTCTTTTTTGTTGTTGTTGTTTACTAAATAGCTCTCCCTGATTATTTTAGGATAAACCAGAATTTAGCTTTATAACAACAAAAGTTTTTAAAAAAAGTTTACAGCCAACCTTTTCAAATGTTCTGTCGTTTTTAAGGAAAAAAACATTCCTCCCAGCCTTCCTTATTCTGACACCATTTTACTTTAGAAGATCTCAAAGTACAACTGAATACATGACACTCGCAGTGTCTCCAGTGTACACATTTTACGTTTGATTTATGACATTACTATATAGGTGCACTTGACAGCTTTCAGATTGAAGCAGAGACAAGAGAGCTTTAAAGTGAGATGGGTTATCTGGGTAAATCTATCAAGGGTTCGTCCTGGGAGAACAAGGAGAGAGGCTTTGTAGAGCCCTGCTGTGTAGCAAGCCTCCATGCTGAGCACATCCCAAGCTCCCTGACAGTTGTGCTCAGCCTTCACTGTAATAACGAATAAAAGGGAGCTCCCTGTAGATTACAGATCTTCCGTGTTTTGACATTGACCTTAATACATAATTTAACCACAAAGCCTGAGAAGTGTGGAACAAGATAAGAAAAGACCACAGAACTGGCAAATAAAGTGATGTTCAATCAGAAATCATATTTGTTCCTGATAGTGGAGATGTGGGCATTAAAAAGGGAGACAGAGGGAGATTGAGAGAGAGAGAGAGGGGGGAAGAGAGAGGGAGGAATGGCCTGGGTTGTTTGAAGACTTATGGATCTCTTTTAAAGGACATACGGTTGTCAAATAGAAGTTTGTCCTGGATTCACAATAAGAAATAAAAACAAAAAAAGTCAATGGTTATTAAATTTTCATAGACGCTGGGTTGCTGCTTTTCTCAAAATACTGTAATGGCATTTTTCATGTTTGCCTCATGTTTGTGCTTTTGCTTTTAACTCAATGGACTGTAGAGGGGACTGTACATAGAATTAACATAAAGTTGTCCTTAGGCATATATTTAGACTAATCAGGTTTAATATCTGCCTATTCTAGACTTTAGCTTGGGTTTCTACATTAAAAGAAACATTTTTTTTTCGATGCTAAGAGTTTGTAGGTTTTTCTTCTTATTTACAGAAAGTACTCAATGCACAGTGGAATGGGCTGCTTACATGGCAATGGCATATTTTTACCTTAACAAAAGAGAGGCTCATACAAAAGAACAGGATTTTTAGCATAAAGGATGTGGCTGTGGATACTGTTAAAATTAAGCACAATTCTTATGGGAAAATTATCAGGGATAAAATGATGTACAAAATAAAAACGTGCTTTTCAAATATCATGAAGGATGAGAAGAGTTGAGAAAAAGTGACTTTTCATAATTTGTTTTTGTTTTATTGTTTCATCCCTCTTGGATAGTGTGTATGACCCATTAATCTTATGTTTTTGCTTCTGAACATTTTTTTATGCAGCTCATTGCTCACTTGTTGTTCTTATGTTACAACATCTGGATGGCAGCGGCTTCAAGAAAATTCCCACTTATTACTGACATGTTAAATGCAAAAATAGTTAAATTGAATGAAATTTGTACTTAAATTAGAGTTTGACTCTGGTTACAAGATTAAAAATTGATGCCTCCTTTTGGAGGGATTTTCAACCCCTATCCTCACCCCTAAATCCTTCAATTTCGTCTTGGAAATCCATGCAGGTGCCCAAGTCACTTGGGTGGCTTTGAATGATATACCCAGAGATTTTTTAGTATTAGAACATAGGCATGTAACTCGGTTGGTCTGAGATTAACCCTTTTTGGGTGCAAATATTTTGATTCTTAAAATAAGCTCAAACCCTGAAAATAAAGAAAAAAAAATGAAACACACTGTCTGGCGTACAAAACCAGAATGTCATTTGTTTCTTTACTAAAAGCAAAGAAGTGATCAAACCACTCTAAGGGAATTAGAATACATCAGTATCACCATTTGGGATAGTTGCATGCTCACTTTGGAACACTACGTTTTTTTAAAAATACATGTGTGTGTATATATATATATTTATGTGCAGACATAAAAAAACATGTATATGTTTAAAATAAGCTATCCGAAGTATGTTTTCTCAGAGCAGACTGCACACCAGAAAAGCCTCAAGTTTGAAATAAGGTTTTTAACTAGACACAATAGAATGGTCCTAACGTTAGCTCCTTATCAGCACCGCACTCCACCCACCCGGTAACCCCTCTGACACGCTCACTTTCATTTCAGCAATGCAACCTACCCTGCTGCATACTTCAAAGGGCTGAATATAATACTTCAGGCCTCGACCGCCTGCTACATTATTGAAGAACATTATGACAGCTAAAATCCCAAAGCTACATGGCAAGTCTTTCTCCACGATAAACTGGCCTAATTTAATATGAAGAATTAGGTCTTAAGTGAACGTCAAAGTGCTTACACCAGACTGTTAAGAATACTCATGTAATTTACTGCTTCCACAACAATTTGGTCATTTGAAAAAAAGGAAGCAAAAAACGGGAAAGAAAAATCCCAACCCCAACCCAAACATTCAGCTATTTATGGTCCACCTATCAACTTCCCATCTGTGTGCTAATAACAAACATGAAGCAAACCTTGGAACCAAGATGGAGAAGTGGGTGAAACAGTTGAGGCTGTCAGGAAGAACTCCAAGAAGATAAACTGAAATAACTCATGGTCACTGAGGTTTTTTCTTATGTAGGAAAGGAGACAAAACAATTTCATTCTGGTTAAAAATGGTGCAGCATAAAGTCTGGCAGAAAGATTGGCAAGGCAGTTTCAGAGATAGGGGGAGACAAACTGTAATAGGTTGGCTCATGCTAGCTGTGGTATATTAAAACCCTGCCCATCCATTTGGATCCAAATGGGCTAGCTTGTCTTTCAAATCGTCTTTTACACAGCTTCGTCATTTTTCATGGCCGTTTTCATTTGATTTATAAAATAATGTCACAGGTTTCCCTGAAAATACATTACAGAAAGTACAAAGTTACAGGCGATGCCTGTTGCATAACATTGCCATATCAGCCGCAGTTCCAAATTTAGCAGGTTCCCTTACTGGTGCACTAATTTGAAGGTCTGTCTGTGCAATGCATTGTGAACCAAGGTTTTAAAGAGCCCAAGAAAGGTAACAAATGGTAAGAGGAAGGTGAAACAGAGTGGTTTGGATTTGGCAAAAAATCCAGGGAAGTGTAATCTGGTGTGACATTTCCCTGTCCTCATTAGGACTAACTTTCGCAAACTGATGGAGAGCTGGCAGGTCTGCAAATCTTCTGTGATTGCCTGTAGAGTCACAAGGGCTGGAAATGCAATGATCGCTCACAGGGTGGCTTATGGGGCTGTTTCTGATTTATGGGTGGGAGATGCTACTTTGATCACATAGAGACACAATTAGAGTAGCTCCTCTATTTCATCAGCAGGCCACCAAGAGGATCTATTTCAGGGTCCAGGAAAACAAAAACAAAAGCAGAGCCAACTGGGGCTGTTCCTTGAGAAAAAAAAATAGAAGCTTATTATTCTTTCTCCTACAATGCAAGTGTCTGGGCTAGACAAAAGTGTCCAATGTTTTGAAATGATAGTGAATACTGAAAAGGAAAGCATAAAGCTCAGGCAGATATGTAGAGGCTACATGAAAGCTGTAAAGGCAAATAAAACAGATGAAGGATAAGACTTTTGACTGACTTTGGTGCATAGAAGTACCACATTTTTCACAAAAGCAAAGTGGATGAATGGATATTTGATCATCAAAGTTCCCTCTGGAGGGGGGGGTAGGGGGTTTGGGGGTGGGGAAGGCTTCTAGAAGAGGTATTGTCAATAATATAGCTGGATCAATAGAGTAAATTATCATGAACTCGAAACTACCAGGCCAGTTCTTGTGAATTTAGGACACTGAAAAGTGTCCTTGTTCAAAGTCATGCACTTCATGATGGTTCAGTTGAAAGTTCTCTAAATACTTAAACTAAATATTTGAGTCCACGACTGTGACCACTTATCAACTGTAAGATAAATGAAGGTTGCTTTTTATTTTAAAGAAAAGGTCCTAAATAGCTTTGGCAGCTGATATGAACGAATATTAAAATGACCAGTCTACGTGCCAGTAACAAAAAAAGAGAAGGAGGCATGCATTTGCAAAAACACTCAGACTAGAACAGGTAATGAAATGAATAAATAGTGTGCCGAGGCGAGCTGTGCATTTAATCAACAAAGAAAGATGCTGCAAAATCAAAAGAATAGCTAATAAAAAAAGGCACAAATGGCCTCCATGTGATGAACAAATTAGGCCCAGGAGTGCAAATGAAAGAAGTGAGAGAAACTGAAACATGCTTGTTCAAAAGAAAGTATAAAGTTGGAGAAGTCAAAGGTGAGACTGAAATCTGAAGGCAAGGGACAATTTCCAGGCCTGGTCAAGTGTGAAGTGTCACTGATGTTCAAAGGCACAAAAAGTGAAACAAGACATTGTGGTAATGCACTAAGGAGAGCAAATAGTCCATGGGCATAAGCTTGGTCTTGTCACTGGAATGTGTGCCAAAGCCCAGTAGATTCATAACCCTAGGAACAAACCTGAACCAGACGTCAATGTGCCAATGCATGAACTGAAGTGTGCTTGCAGAATAAAGGGGTCACCTGGTGACATTAAAGGTACAGTTAATGGAAGATGCAGAATTTCTTACATGTGGCACTAATAAAAGTGCAGCAAAACATGACAACAGATGGCTTCATTCACAGGATCAGCCAGGGCAATAAAACAGGCTTGTTCTTTGTAGCTGTAGAGAAAAATAGCAAAAAGGATTGGTCTTAGATTTTGCAGTTGCCACAAGATGCTGAACAAGATCATTTAAAAAGGGAAACATTTCCATTTGCTCTCAGGGAACGAAATGTTTGCTGAGATGGCAGAAGCCAAGTTCTTCATAAGATTAGATACAGAGGCACGGTTTTGGCAGACTCCCCTGGACACTGAATGCTTCAAAATTTGCTTTCAAATCACCATTTTGCAGATGCTGCTTCCTGAGATTGCCTTTTGGAATCCATTTAGCACCAGAAGCATAATGCAGCACAACGACCCAAACGCTAGGAGGTCTCCCAGGAATGAAAATACATGTGAATGACATAATAGAAAGGGGCAGCACCGCTATTGAACATCAAGAATGATTGTGCAGAATACTGGCAACTGCAAGAAGAAACAATCTTAAATCGAACAACATCAAATTGTCAATCTCAAGCTAATGATAGAAATAGAACACAGAACGAATGATGCCTAACTCATCTGCAGCGGAGGCTTCAAGGACCATGACAGTGGCATAGGACAGGTGTATGAATGTGTATTATACATAGGACGTGCAACAGCCACAGATTACATTGTGATTTTGTGTAGAATCAAAAGACAAGACACTAGGCTTAGATCACCTTTTGTGAAACACAAGAAAGATCTCATGAAACATTGTCAAGCTTACCACAATGTATTTTTGGAAAGGCTGAGAAGAGGCTGTAGATGTGAAGGTCCAGCTGAGAGATTAATTAGTGACTGTAAGCATGCTGTCAAGATGATATGTTTTGCTTTATGACATGCAACCATGTTACCTGAAATGAGCAGTAACAGAGTGTATGACTGCTACAAATGTGTACGAAGCTCTGTATTTACCCTGGATGTGAGATGAGTTATGCAAATGGTCATATAAGCTACAAGAAGAGAGTGACAAAAAGCAACATTTCTCATGCTCACTTTGGATCACCTGGAGATCGGTCGCAAAAAGTACAAGAATGGCAGTTATTGTGGGAAGGCAAAAGAAATGCAGGCAAGAAGTTTATCAATGAGGACACCTTGGAATGATTAGTCAAAAAACATACCACTGAAGCTGTACTTTAGTCACAGATAGAGAGATATCATAAACGGCGACCATAAATAAAGACTGGTTTAACTGCATCAAGTAGATCTCTGTAAGTTAGACTCTAATGTCTGTATTATTCATATGTTCCAGGTTCCAAAATCAGAAGAGAAAAATGTTTTATGAGAAGCGTAGCATCTCTCAAGGCATATAACTAATTGAAAAGACCACAGGTTTAGCTGTGATCAAGTGTGTTACAACTGATGCATAACTGTTAAGAAAGGGAATAGATATTACTGCACTCCAGTTCACTAATTCTGAACTCCCAAAGGCTTCTACCATGTATGCATTTTAACATAAGACATCAAAGGCCTCATTCACTTGCCCACATATATGCTTCTTGTTCCATTTAAGATGCACAGACATACCTGAAACATCCACAAGGAATGATGTTGGATTTAAAGGAGACCTATATATAACTAGAGTGGCAACTGGAGTCTGTGGGGGACACTCTAGGGCATCTCAAATCCCATAGTCATCTAGGGCATCTATATGCAACTCATAAGAGGCTTTAACTATAGATATCCAGAGGTAAACCAGAGCATGCTCTCTGAATGAGGAAGAATTTCCTCAGAAAATGCATGGCACAAGAGGACCTTGAAAAAAAAAGGGGAAAATCAGTGATGGAGGTCTGCATAGGTATCTGAGATGTAGAGACAAGCCTTAATCAAAGAACGACATGTAACTGTGATTTTTGGCAAACAGTCTAGAGAAACCAAAATGGATAAAGAACTCTAACAGTCATCAGGTGTTTGCTGCAGGTCAGAATTCCAGACCAGAGCAAGATTGTTGCTGTCAGAAGAAAGTAGTGAAGATACATCATAAGGTTTACATTGTAGGATTGGAGACAGTAAATGGACTTCACAGACAAACTTATCATCTTGATATTGTGCTTATAGGAAAATATATTTAGACTTTGGTATTTGGCTGATGTCCCTGTACTTTTTAAAATTAGAACTACAAGGTCACCTTATGAAAGAGTTGGAGAATTCCCCTGACTAGCTAATGCAGCACAAGCCTAATGCAGCACATGGTGTGTAGAGGCCTGGTGTTTAGCATGGATTTGGCTGTTTCCAGAGTGAAGTCGCATGACCTTCTGGTCTACAGGAAGTGAAGAATGAGCACTGGGGAGCTTCAAGAACAACATGGCTCTTTGGCCAACAGTACTTACCTGTCAAGGCTGAGCCTGAAGTCACCTTTGTATTTCCATCAGCCTTTGTATTGAGGTTAACTTGGGGAACAATTGAATTAATCACAGTTAATCTTAGAGTTCTCCATTCACTTGTGCTATGGCCAGTTCACAGGTAAAACCACTTCCTGCTGTGACTGATAGGAACACTCCAAGTTCTTCTTTCCACAGGTTTTCTCAGCCTCTGGTCATCCAAACCAGGTTGTGTTAGATCTAAAAAACTGCAACTGAGCTGTGCTGAACACTGTTAACTCCTGCTGAATTGGAAGCCGCAAATGTGCAGTCACTGGGGATGAGACCTTTTTTGTTCGGGAGGGCAGACACCTTTGTGACACAAGAATGAATCTCTGTCCTAACACAGAGCTGTAATTTCAAAGCTGTTTTAGAATTATAGATTTAAAGAAAAAAACAACCAATCTTGCAATATTTCTATATTTGCATTTTTTTCCCTTTTAACTTGCACACAGCTGAACCAAATTATTTTACGTTGAGTAGAAGTCCTCTCCCCAAAACAAGCTGGCTGTTTCCTTTCACATCAATTTTTTCCGTATGATTTATGAACTTTTGAAAATCAGGGTGAATAATTACATTGTTGATAAAAATATCACATAAGTAGAGGAGACTGCTGCACTAATGAAGAAAGAAAGAAACAATTTTTTTTTAGTCAGAAAGCCTGGGGCAAATAAAAATCTTCTTGGAAACTTCAGTGGTAGTTTTCCTTGAGTGAAGATTATGGACTCATGAGCTCTGTGAGTGGACAGGCACGTTCATATAATCTTTACAACATCTGTGTGTTATTTAATAGGATAGTTGCAAGCAAAATTCCCAGGCTGGAAAATCATTGTCTTGAGTGGATCTGAGGTCCCAGCTTAGATCAAAATCCATCCCCTTCTGCCTAAAGAAATTTTCAAAGCTTTGGAGGAAATTTCCATGTTTCTGTTGTGTACATGTATGAGGAGAAAAGGATATTAACGGGGTCCCTTAGCATCTTACCTGCTGTCTGGGATTTGGGCTCCAGGACAAACAGCATTGTGCTTCACGTCTACAATCTCTTCAAGTGAAGCTTATGTTGAATTGATGACTGGCTTCATGTGGAAGAAGAGGAACACATGGATTCAAAAAACTGATAAGAGGGATAGCAATCTTCCTAATGTCCCTCAATATATTTTTTTGCAAGTAACAAATTCCCTTCTACTAAAAAAATAATAGTTGAACCAATTTAATAACATGTTCAATTGAAAAAAATTGTTAAGAGGAGGAAACCTTTTGGGTCCCAATTACTGTTAATTTGTAATCCGGTGAGGTCAAGTACCTGATTAAATATTTATATAGGAGAAAGGTCATAGTCTTTTGTGATCTTCTTTGCCCTGTGTTAATTTTCCGTCAGATGCAATGAGTTCTTTTTGGAGAACACTTTATCAGAGAAAGTAAGCCAAGTAAAAAAGGCAGCTGTTGGGTTTTGATGTCAAGCAGCTGAAATCAATCTCTTGCACTTAGGTACAATTTTAGATCATGTTTCTCAAAAGCAATTTAGTGCTTTTAGGATTTTCAGCATCTGAATGTTCATCTTGAGACCTTTGACAGGCACTTGACTTTAAGGAAACAAGGAGTACCTGATCTCTGGAAGTTGGATTACTTTAAAGAGGTCTCTGCTGGACATGCATATGTCATATGGAAGCCTTCCAAAATCACTAGTCATTTTTGACAAACGTATGCTCAAAGGACAAGTATTGGGTTTATATCTATTATAATTTGTTTTGCAATTTAAACCCTCCAAAAGAGACATCACATATTAGGCTCAGAAGTGTCTCATGAAGAAATAAGTATCTAGATGGAACTTAGGCAAAATCAGCTGGGACCAAAAGAGGTTTGTCAAAGGCAGGTCTTGCTAAACTAACCTGATCACCTTCTATGACAAAGTGACCCACCTAATGGATGAGGGAAAGGCTGTGGATGTGGTCTTCCTGGACTTCAGCAAAGCCTTTGACACAGTTTCTCACAGCATTCTGCTAGGGAAACTGTCAGCCTCTGGCCTGGACAGGCACACACTCTCCTGGGTGGAAAACTGGTTGGATGGCAGGGCCCAGGGCGTGGTGGTAAATGGAGTTAAATCCAGCTGGAGGCCAGTTACAAGTGGGGTTCCCCAGGGCTCAGTG
>WAAB01012683.1:52526-81485 GCA_013389865.1 Piaya cayana
CTGGAGAACAAGTCTTATGAGGAGAGGTTGAGAGAGCTGGGGGAAGAGGAGGCTGAGGGGAGACCTCATTGCTCTCTATAACTACCTGAAAGGAGGTTGTGGAGAGGAGGGATCTGGCCTCTTCTCCCAAGTGGCAAGGGACAGGACAAGAGGGAATGGCCTCAAGTTCCACCAGGGGAGGTTCAGGCTGGACATCAGAAAAAAATTTTCACAGAAAGGGTCATTGGACACTGGAACAGGTTGCCCAGGGAGGTGGTTGATTCACCTTCCCTGGAGGTGTTTAAAGGTTGGATGGATGAGGTCCTGAGGGGCATGGTTTGGTGATTGATAAGAATGGTTGGACTTGATGATCCAGTGGGTCTCTTCCAACCTAGTGATTCTGTGATTCTGTGAGGCAGTTTTCGCATTATATTATGTTTATCGAGGGGCAAACCACCCTTTCTGCTCCTCCAGCTGGAGTGATGAGGCAGATACAGCTCAACCAATAGCTCTCTCTGAAACAATTCTCTTGCTATGGCAGTGGATGGAGCAGCATCTGGATGGAGTGAACCCAGAAACTTCTAGGGAGTGGTCAGGTGCCCCAGGTACTCTATGGGGTTGTGGCAGCCTTCGACACCCTGATGTGCGATGCAGCTTCTGTGGAAAAACTATTTTGTCGTTCTTATATTGTAACTAACATTGCTTCCTGTACACTTGCTTTTTGCTTTGTGTGTGTGTGTTTATGTTTATTTTGATCCATCTAAATTATTTTCTTTTACTGCATTTTAAATTTCTACATATCTTTCTGTTAATGCTACACACCCACCCATCCCACACACATTACAAATGTACATTCCAATGAAAGGTTCTACTTTTGGAAAGTGTATTAGCTAACCTGGAAACTGCAGGAAGAGTTTAGGGTAAATACGGTACAGAAGGATGGCAGCAAGTATAGTTTCTAGAAGTGGTTTATTTTCCATAAGCAGTTACATCATGTATCATCCAAACAAAAGCTGAGAACAGGAGGTAATTATGGGACTTTGTATTTATGACACAGCTTTTTAGCTGGGGAAAGTCTGTATGGAGTAACTCATATGAGTGCCACTGGAGCTGTAACATTCCTATAATGACATGTAGTCAAGAGCATCACTCCTGTGCCTGTCCTGTACTCAATGACAGGGGAATAGGACCCTGAGTGAAAGACACATCCCTCCAGAAATCTGTAGCCTTCTACCATCCTGGTTCTCTGAACTGTCAGAACAACTTAAAGGTTGTTTTCATGACATTGGATAGCATTTACTTTCCTTTGAGATGTGTTCTATATAATATTTTAGAACTTCATTTGGAGACATTTTCCTATTGTGTGCATTTTCCTTACTGCTAGCCATTGGTTTATCTCAGTTGGATAAAAAGTTGTCTTTCAGCCAAAAATTATGATATGTCAGCACAAGGAATTAAAAGAAAAAAAATATTTTCATAAATTTCATTCTGAACTCTTTAGGGATACCCCATCTTTAACAAAATGTCAGTTTGTTCATAATCTGTGTTCTTTTTAAATGAAAAAGATGAAAGCAAGTATGTCATTATATTTCTTACGTTAAACAAATAACTGTACAGAATATCCTAAGTTCTGCTCCCAGTTGCCCAGGAGCACAAATCCAATGAAACAAATCCAGGGAATCCAGTGCTGCTTTTCTGGATTAATACTATTGAAATGCCCTAATTTACTAGAACTTGGACTGGTAACTGTGCTTTGTTGTACTGTTATTTTTGTCCTTTGTAACCTATAATTGTTTATTAGCTGAATTAGTCTTTGGCCAATGGATGTTAAGTATGACTTCCACCTATCTGCAATAAATTTTTCCCTCTTGTTTATGTGTAGTCCCACTAGTAACATCCTGGAGATTGAAGGTGATGCAGACAAACCAGGTAGCTTTTTCCTTATGAGGGCAGTGTCCTTATTACACTGCCCTTTCATGAAGAGTAATTGTAAGATGAACAGAATACTTGTTGTCACAATGCTATACTTTTGCCTTATTTGTCAGGTTTGAAATATCAGTTCTTGGGACCAGCAGCTATCTGTTATTCCCTGTTCATACTATATCGAGTAGAGTGGGATGGTGATGTTGTTTGGCCAATAGTAGACAGAATTTTTTAATCTGAAACAAGCCAAAAATGCATTAGTCAATCTAAGCTCCCATTTTATTCAGCGGGTTGGATCAGGCACTTAAGAATTAGTTTACTTTAAATTTGAATATCTTACTGCAGAGAGAAAACCCTTGTATCTGTTCCTTTCCCGGAATGTGTAGTGTTGAAGTTCAGAAAGTGATCACCTTGTCTAGCCTTCTGCATTATCACAGACCGTTACATAACCCAAATTACATATATAGAACCCAAATAACTTGTACTTCAGTGAAATAATACCATCAGAAGGATGAACAACTTTACATGGAAAATGCCAAGAAGTGTAAATTACCTACTGTTTCCAGTGGTACAGTGTTCCCAAGCTTAATCGTTGTCCTGCAGCATTAAAAACACATAAATTTATTCTTGTCTGAATTGTCTGGCTTCAGTTCCTTAGCCTTTGGGCTTTTGCTATACTTCTCTCTTCTAGAATTTGCTACCTGAGAAGGTGTTTACATACTGAAATTATGTAACCTATCAGTCTTGCTTCAATAAAATAAATAAACTAAGCTCCAAAAATGTCTCATTGTAAGTATTTTCTCCAGGATTTATGTTGCTCTTGGGATGCTTTCTTCACATTTTCATTTTTTTCCATTTCCTTCTTAGAGCATGGACACCACATCTGCTCACCAATGTCATAAACCTCCTCACTTTCAAGTTCCTGCCTCCCTCATTTAAGCACACAAGGGCTGTGCTTTTTTTGCCACTGTAAGACATTCTGAGTTCTTGTTGAGCTGCAGTCACGCTGGAGTTTGTTTATTTTAATGTATCTGCAGACATTTCTGTGTAATATTTTGTAATTGCATGGTAAGTTATGACCATAAAACTTGAGGGTAATTGCCTGCTAGAGTGTTCTATGTAACATAAGAGGTCCAATAGCTTTGACTACAGTCCCAGCAGAAAGAGCTCGTACATTGGATATACAATGACATTTTTCCAAAATCTATCAAATCTGGGTATTAGCACAGTGACAGACTTCTGCAGAGTGACACTAGCCAAATAATTTGACTCACCATGTTGCATTAGATTTTTGTGCGTGTCAACAGTCTGTGTTGTGATGAGCCAAAACACTAACGGAAACAGTGCTCTTCCAAAAATGACAATTTAAGCCCATTTTAATTTTGTTTCTTTACTAAGCTTAAGGGTTGGCAGCTGAGAATCCAACTTACCCTTTCAATAAGACTGTTGGTTTCAGCCAAAGAATTTGCAGTATGTTTTAATGGAGTAAATTAACTACATAGTAAAGAACTTGGTGGCTTTGGAAGCCAAACTGCCGACTCCTGAGAAGACATCACACTTTCTAAAATAGAATATTACAAAGCACATCCTTATTATTCACTGCAAAAAAATACCAGCCTCTATTCAGCATTATGGGCTGGTAAGCTGAATTCTCCAACTCATATTCCATCCCAAGTAAGGATTTCCTACTGTCATTTTGATTTGACCTGATGCAGTTTGGAAGACAGAAATACTGTGCTTGCTTGCTGCCTCATAACATCTGCACTACTAGAACTGGATTAGGAGATACAGGAAGTCCTTGATCCAATAGAACCTTAAACTTGAAGGAATCTTGGACTGTAAGTTGCTAGGAATACAGCTGTTTTGCTGGTGTTCATATGGTCCCTTTCACAGTGATTTTCCTGCCCATGACAAAAAACTCCTAGGTGCTCAAGTAATAAAGCTGAAAAATATGCAAATAGTCTCATTGAAGATCCAGTGCTTTGACGGATCAGGGCCACGACTTAGTGGATGAATGATGTTGGCTCACAGCAGCTGAACAAGCCCTATTGTTTTAGGAAGCTGTCATCTTGTGCTCCAAATTCTAATCCTTCATTAAAAATAGCCTCTAGCATATAATTGCAAAAATAGCCTTCCCCACTTGGACTGACAGCAAATTGATGCCGTGTTGCCTCTAGCTTCTGTAATAACTGGAGACAGCAGCTCAGAATGGCCTATATTCACTCTTTTCACTTCAATATCTTGTTGACTCTGAAGCCTAATGATGGCAGTCTCAGAGTTCATGCTATTATTTAACTTATGATCAAATACACAGGAAACAAGAAAAAATTATCAACATGGATTAGTGCCTTTGGAGCATCCAAAGTCTAAAATACATGGTTGTTGTTTTCCACATGATACTTTTCCTCAAACTTGATCCTCTGGTTTTTTTTTTTGCCAGGCAAAAGCCATTATCTTCTTCTCCATGATGAATTCTGTATTTCATATAAGCCATGTCTGTAACTGTGGAGCATGTTGGAACTTGTTCTTAAACAGTCACACTTTTTTGTTTCTGTGGTTTTGTTTTACACTCATAAAAATGTAACTTTGGGTAATGTCTAGTTTATTATATTTATAACCAAAAGACATGCAGGTTTGTTCATAGCGCCTTCAGTTTAAGTTCACTAGCTTGTCTTCTAGCTGGAAATGTGCATAGCTTGCCCATGTCAATTACTTATTTTTTTCCTCCATTCAATTTGTAGATGAAAGAATCATGGAATGAACTGAGTGAAATAAATATATTAATTAAAGAAAAAATATCCAAGAATAGACTGTACTGTACTGCAGCCAATTGAGAACAATTTTTGCCAACATCTGGTAAAAGAACATCTGTGGGATTGGAATAAGAGCAGGTGTAGGATTCAAGAACAAGAGTATTTGAAATGCAGATGGACTATGTGTGTAAAGAGTTCAGGGAAAACTTTTGAGAATCTGGCAGTTAAAATAGCATATTCCAAGGTAGCCCAGGGAATTAAAGGATGATCTTTTCCTGAAGCTCAGTCTTAAATTTTTGGTGTTGAGTATGTGTGAATGAAGAGGAGATTTTGAAATCTGGATAAGACCTAACATGATCTAAAGAAAATATTTTTATCTGGAACACTGCAACTGAAGCCAGTTACTGTTCCTATACAAACTTTTTGTCTGTCCCAAATCTTTCAGATAATGTAGCAGTCATTGTAAGAATGCACTTTTATGAGTAACAAATGTATATAAAACTGTGAAAAACTGTCATATCATATGACAACAATTTGTTCATCCTTTGTCATAGTTTGAAGAATGTAGCGTGCAAACAACAAAATTGAATTAGTGTTAGACTTCTATGACAACATTGTTGTGAACCACCTAGAGGTATACACAAACGAAACCATTTGATCACAAAACTGTTTTTCTCTCTCCTGTGAAATCCTCTTGGTGTTTGTTAATTTGCTAAAGACGTTCCGGAGTGCAGTCTTCTGTGACACAACCAGTAGCTGGGGTTGCATAAATCCTGCAATGTCGAATTATACAATCTACGATATCTTCTGTAAACACAAAAATATCAGTTAATTTCAAAAGTAAGATGGAGAAGAAAGATTTTACTGCATTGAAAGATAAATGCCTTTGTTCTGAATGCTTCTTGCCTCTCAAAAAGCTTGCTTACTTGTGGCAAATGGAACATAATCCAGGGTTTAAGTCAGTATACCTATCACCTCTGCAGGGTTCTACGACAACAGATTTTTTTCCCCATTGTGACAAAGACTATTAAATGGAAATATTTCAGAATATATAAAATGTTTCCTATTTGCTGTAGTGGAAATACAAGGGAAAATATATGAGAATGCAAAGAAGATTAAAATATCTACTACAAAATAATTTGTTTCATGTGGTTCATAGTTTATTTTGCCAAAGTACTTCTGTAAGATACCGTTATACTTTGCAGGTGGATTTTAGGTTGCCCTATTTATGACAATGTATGATTATTTTACTAGTGAATTTCTGTTCACCAGGGTAATAATAAACATACACTCTGCTTTCCTGCCTCTACAGAGCTGGAGGCGTGTTTTCACCTTGTCCTAGTTAGACCAGTCATTGATACAACGAAGAGGCAATCACTAAATACAGCTGCATAGTTCGCCTCGCTCTCTCCTTCAAAATGTATGTGAGAGACTTTATACTTTTAACTATACCAGGGTTTGCTTTGGCAAGTAAAGGAATGATAGAAGAGATTGTCTATATGCATAATTACACTTTCATGAATCAAGTTCTTCCCTAAATATGGCTGACAAACTAAGTAAGTGTTAATTACCTATTTTAATGTAGCTTGGTTGATCTGTTTATCAGACAAATTTTGTATATCATGCATGCCTTTTACTATTGTTACATGTCAAACTGAGGTGGGATTTGCCTCGATTTTTGAAGGCTTGTTTCAAAAGAACATAGCTAAATTTTGTGAGAGAATTATTTTTGTACTATTTCCCCACAAGGCTGGCTTGTCAGCCTTATCAAGGTGCTTTATGGTCTCTCTTATAATGTAATATTTAATACCTTTGTTTTTTGCATTTAGTTTCCTTGGTATCATTAGGGTAGGAAAGGAAAAAAAAAATGGCAGATGTAAAAGTATAAGTGTTGCCTTGGCAATTAATCTGCTAAACTATACCCAACCAGCTGGATGACTGGAAAAGCGGGGCCCTGGTTCTGCAGGTACCCACCAAAGCATTTCTCATCCTTCATGTGAGTAATTCTACCCATGTGTTCTCACTGAGCAAGAAAACTTTTTCCTCACTGTTGCCTAAGGAAGCACATTATAGCACAAATGGTGTTTACTGTGGCAATTTCTCCTCTTTTTTTTAGCGCGCTAAGGCATTTGAAGGGGTAGGACCCAAACATAAGCTGTGTGTGCCTAATTCCAAATGCTTGGGTATGCAGTTTGGGTTTATTGCGGCATTTAGTAGCCTGCTCAAGTAACTTCAAAAATAACATTTCATGTCTGTGGCTGCTTGGAGATGTTGAATTCTGTTCCTTTCCTGAGTTTTTTCATTGCTAGATGTAGTGCTTACCGCAGGGAGGCTTATGAGAACCAGTGTTACCGGAAGCGAAGAGAATATAATTCACATTCTCAAAACACAAGAAATTTAAATAGAATGTTATCAGGTGTGGGGGGTTATGCCGTGGTTATTTTCAGCTTTAGTGAGAAGTTCACATCCTGCATTTGTAGATGGTGAATTCAGGTATTTGCCTCCGGTAATACTAAGATGTAGGCCTTCCATCCCCATGCTTATCCCCTTTGGTCGTTCACTTGAGCTTCACTGAGTCTCAGATGCATCCTTCACAAGTTGGGGAATGTACTGCATCCCGATTCTTCATTCCTATCCTTTGCCTACTCCTTTATTTTCCCTTCTTCTGAAACTTCAGAATCTAGCCCAGTAATGCTGTTCTATAAAGGCGTGCTAGTCCTATTTTGTTCTCCTGCTTTATTTTTTTTTATCCTCAATCTTCCTTGCCCTCTATTTCTTCAGTTCATTCCCCATAGGGAAGTATAAGGGACTCCTTTTTCTTTTTATTAACCTCATTTTTATTCTTTGGCCTCTTCCCACCAAAACGGTCCTCTCTACTAGAAGCAACATCTCTTAAGGAGAAGGAAGGAAAGAGGCCTTTTAAATAAGGCAGTCCTTGTTAAGAAGTGGTGAGAGATTACTGACATTTTTATGCACAATCCTTGAAGGAAAGCTGGACAATTGGTGTTGATCTCAAAGCTCTTTGTTACCAGAGAGCATTTTTTATGTATTCCCAAATGCCAGTCCTCTTAGCATTCGTCATCAAATACAAAGATAATTTTGAAATACCCTTCATTCTTTATACCATAGGTACATTAATATGACTGTGAATCTTTATGTAGTGCACCAGACTTTCCATCAGTTTAACTGCTGCCACTTTCTCAGAGTACATTTGGACTTTGTCTTGTGTCCTACAGGACTAATCTCATCCAGCCAAAGCTGACACAATTTGCAGCTCGTTTTAGGTTGACTTGCTCTGGCTTTCTTTCATGAGCAGGTGGATCTTTTTCAACCCCAGGAAGCAACTTGTACTGAATTTTTTATGAATGCAAGACGTGATGCTTCAGCACACATTGGGTGCTATGGCAAACTCAAGAGGCAACAGCCACCCATTGACACTTTAGTGTAAAAAGCAGACAGAAATCAAGCATTTTACTTTCAACTCTTGCCAAAGAGAATAGTGCTGAGCATCTAACTGAAGGACATAAGAACTGTTTGTGTTTTTCTTCTCTTAGAGAAATACTCCTGGATTTTATTGTTTAAACTGAGTTAGTGAGGCCGCATATACTGTGAGAATTCTCCACCCAATAAGCTTTGGGATTTAAGTCTCGCAAATTACATACACTTATTAGCCACCTTCTCAGAGGTGTTAAGTTCATGAAACCTGCAGTGTTCAGGGTGCAGGTTGCTAACCAGCCCTGTAAACTGTGTTGCAAGGGGCAGACAATTTTTTTCTTACCAGCATTTGTTCCACTAAGCAATGTTTCTAGCCATATATGCTCTGCACAGGGAAACTTTTGTAGTGTTTTCAATATTGTTTCAGAAATGGTTTTATGATTTGTGGCTTCCAGAAAAACATATTCCAATAAAACAGCTCTGACACTTGCTTCACCTGGTTACTCAAAATATTAACATCTCTGTTGAGTGAAGGTATGGCAAGTGCATCGAGGACATAGTAATCTTGGGCACTTCCTCTTTCATCACAGACAACTGACACAGAAATTGTTCCAGCTAATTTCTTTTTTCCCCCGGCAACATGGTAATCAAAGACTTTAGGGAGATACTCAGCACGCAACCATTGAGATGTTGGCATGACCCCAGGAGATTTTAGGTTTGCTTCAAGGTAGCAATACAGACTTGGGTTATCAAGATCACTGAGTACCACATTAACACATGTAAATGCTCCCACCATATATATATATAAAACCCCAACACTGAATTGTTTTGGTCCTAAACAGTTACTTGTTTTCCTGTAGGGTACATGGGACAAAATCAGGCTCTCCCCTCACAATGCACCCTGCAGCTTCGGGATGGCTGACAACAGGCAGCCTTTCCTTCAGGACAGTGAAGCTGGCACACGCACACCCCGTGCGCAGAATTGGCACCAACAGAAACATTAAACAGCATTTTGTGGAGAAAAGACTGAAGCCAGTTTGGAAATGTTTCTTAATATCATGCCTGGTTTTATCTGCCTTAGCCCAGTGCACACAGTGGCTCTGGTGCCTGTCTTCTTCTCAGGCACCTGCCCACCCTGAGGGCAACTGACCCTTCTAGAAACAGGGAAACAAGGAAAATCCAAGATCTTCTCATGTTTCCCCCCGCTTCCCACCGGACAAAATAGTACATTAGGGGTCTGTTAAGTGTGGTGGTGTTAGATATTGCACTTTTTACAGAGTAAGGGTTGTCTAAAGCCTGTGGCTGTTCCTTGCACTTCTCACATCCACCCTGGGTGAGGATTCTTCCTCCAGTGGTGGCAATGTGGAGGGCCCTTTGCCAGTGGAAGAAAGAACTCAAGGTAAGGACTAGAGTAGTTTCTTTTCAAGAGTTTCAGGTCTCTTCCCTTGTGTGCTCCCTGTGGATTTTCCCCTCAGTTCCCTGGGGTTGAGAAGGGAGAGGGGAACCCAAAGGAAAGCCAAGTACTGCTCAGCTGGAGCTGCCCAGGAGAAAATGCCAGCTGCGCTGTTGCTGTAGGGCAATGCTGGAAGGTGCACAAGAGTCAGGGGCTCCAAGCCTGGTTTTGGAAGGCATCACCTTCTGGAGCGAGTGACCATGCCTGGGCCTGCTGGCATGTGGTGAACAGTGATGGCATGGAAAGTGGCAGGGAAGGCAAAGGGATGGGATGTGAGATGGGGCAGAACATGGGAGCCTAAGTCTCTGCCCTGACAGTTATCTGTCTCTGGTTAGGATTGTCCAGATAATACAAGTGCTGGGTGAGTAACATTTATAGATTTTCTATAGATTGAAGGGTTAGTTAAATATGCCCCTCAAAAAAAAAAAAATTAATAAAAAAAAAAAAAAAAAAAAAAAAAAAAAAAGGAAAAGTTTTCTCACTTTTTTGATACAGTACTTCTGTTATCATGATATTAATAATTTCAGGGACACTGTGGAAGACTGTACTAAGCTGTTGCCGTGTCAATTACACAGAGCTATATTTTTGTGCTCATTATTATTCTTGGATGTCTCTAATTTACATCTAAATGTACTGACTAATTTTGATTCAATCATGTCAAAAATGATAGGTCATGTGTGGGAGGAGATGACAGTCCTACCATCAGGAATTGCCAGAATGTGAATTCCTCGGGGCAATGATTTAATGCCCAAGTCAAGCAGTGCTGTCAGAATTGGAGGCCAAATTATGACACATTATGCTGTACTATGGACTTGCACATACAATACATATGAAAAAAGTGACTGAGATTGGAGTTATTAAACTATGCTTTAACCACTGCTACATTTTCCTTCTCGCTCTCACTCTCTCTCCACTCTCCCCCACTGTCTTTTTTTTTTTCCCCACTCATCGCATTTGTTCAGAGGTACTAATAATGGTACAGAAATCTCTTCTGTAACAACCAGCATCCCAAGCCATTCTGAACAGCAGCCTGTGATTAAAGTAGGTGATAAAATAATGGCACTTGATGTACATTTCTCCTTAGCCTTTCTTTAAATCATTTACATTTTTTTAGCAAGCTACATGTCAGCTGGATGTTCTGTGAAGGGGTAGGGCCTATTCATTCCATTGTGCTTTTTTCCAAGGTGTTTTTCTTTTTTAAAAGGAATTCACTCTCTTCAGATAAACTTGCTGAATAAACTTCAGCAGCTCCTGAGCAATCCACAGGAACTGATTTGCATACTGAATAACTCATTGTAATTATTGTATCCTATTTGCCTTTTTTTAGCTTAAGGGGATTTATCTGCCAGAAGTGAGCTGCTTTTTTTAAATTTTTTTTTAAATGTTGGTTTTTCTATCTGGCCTTTTAATACTAAGAGAGAAACCACAGAGTTATTTGCCATGAATGCTGTATGTGCGGTTCATTGCATATTCTTCTTCATCAGTGCTGGAATTCATGTGTTAAATTTCTAGAGTGACTATGAAGCTGTTAAAATCAAAGATCTTCTGTTTTCCAGCCACTATTATAAGTTCATCTGTGTCCTAAAACAATGCAATTAGAAACTTAGAATGATATAGCTGAGTGAAAATAATTGTGTCTTTGAAATGATACAGAATTACTTCCATGAAAAAATTTGAGATTTTCAACTCATTTGTGTGAGAATTCCTAACTGATTTTATTCACCCAGGAGTGAAAGATTTTGCAGTATATATCCCAGTTTTGGAATGGTTAAATGAAATCCTTAGACTTTTTTTTTTTAAGTATTGGAGATGAGCAAGAGGGAAATTTTTGTCTACTGTCACAAATATGGTGTTCTAAGCATTGTTTGAGAACCAGACTTTAGGAAAACTTGCTGAGATTTAGGGCTATAAACTGAGAATGGGTATTGATGGAAAGGGCCGCTACTGAATTTGGAAAAGATTAGCTTGATTGTCAGTAGATTTGGATCATTTGGATGAAGCGCAGTGACATTTTCAGAGAAGGTCTGGAATTCTGTTTATAAACCTGGAGGCTTAATCTTCACAGTGCTTCAAATCCTAAGAAGTAAGTCTCTTCCCAAGCACATCTGCCTTGGTGCAGACTTGTGGATTGTGTCGTTCTTTCCTTACTTCCTTGGTATCATTAAAATTCATGGTATCTCAACTTTCTCAGTCAGGCTGGGGCTGAATGCCAGGCTGGGGACAGTCTCTATGTTCTATGTGGCTGTGGCCACTCATAGCTCCAAATACCCAACAATGTGCTGGAATTGTAAGGGGTTTCTAAGTGGCTTTTTTGTTCTTTGTGCTATCCTAACAACTGTTCTTGATCTCCTTCGAGGCCATGGGAGAAAAGGCAGCAGGATGGATGGACTGCGTGGACCAGATGTGCCAGTTTGATTGATCAACTTAATTACATCACTGCAGTGCAAGTGACAAGTGGTGTTGCATTAGGAGAAGAGTATGTTGCACCTACTCACACGGAGGTGGGATGTGTGTCCGATGTGCTAAACATCAGAGAAACATCCCTCTGTCTTCTGGGAGAGCTCTCAGGCAGTTGGGATGCTTCCCAAAGTCTCAGGATCTTTGATGTGGCTGTTAATGCCTGTGCCAAAGCTACAATGCTGGATGCTCCAAAGGGTAGTATAGGCAGCAGTAGAAACAAAAATCTGATCCAGTCAAGTTCATCTTTCCCAGGGGCCACTTTGGGGAAAGACCAGAATTTGTCAGGACTTGGAAGGAAATGAGCGAGAGGTTGTATGGATTGGATTGGTTGTTGGAGTTGTAATAGGCAACAAGGAGAGTCTAACTGATCTGATTTCACTTCTGCAGGCACGCAATTGAAATTCCTCTTTGTACTGACAAGGAGTAGAAATGATCTGCAGCCAACTGGATTTCATACTTCAGCCTGCATTTCCCTGAATGTGGAGAGTTCCTACCCCTGATAATTAAACTTCAAAGCTAACACCCTATTAAATGAATAAAGCTATTATTTCAGTCTGCTTGGCCACAGAGTCAGTTGGTTGACATAGTGAAGGCATTAAAGAGGGCTATAAACTTCACTGTTTTTCAGACAAAAGCAATGTTATAGAAAATGCAGCGAAATCATCAGGAATACCTTAATTCATGATATCTGCAGATTTTATTGTGTGCCTGAGTGTCTCTTTTCAGTGCTTAGGAGACATATGAGCTAAACCAGTTTTTCTGACTTCTACTGCTCATGGGCTTGCTGCAAAGCCAGGACTAGTACCCTCATCTCAGTTGGCAAAGGGAAAGAGAACAACTGACAGAGACCATATCTAGAAAGGCATTTTTTCATTGTAGTGCAGTCACAGACTCCCAAAAGTGGAAAGAAAGGAAGTTCCTTGATTAAAACAGTAAGATATAGCTCAGTAAGCTGTCTCACTGTTTTGCTGGTACCTGAAAGAAATGTGTTTCTGTATCAGACCCATGTAAACCTGCATAGTTTTGTACAAGAATATATTTTTTACTTCTATCTGTGGTCCTACATAAAAAGAAAACTCCTTCTTTTGCATTTCTGAGCTCTGGAAACTAGTGATACTTTGCGTATAGACCTATGTCAAGTGTTTGTCACTCCAGTTTTGCTGATCATTTCAATCTCATAAGCTCCTGATTTTCCTGGAAATTTTATATTTTTTTGTCAAACAAAATTTGCTCTATTTTACAGGACAAAGTCAGACTTCTTAAGTATTCTGGTCACTGGCTTATCTAGCAGTCTTGCTTTTTCAAGATTAGGGTAGAGGTAGAGGAGGAGCCAGGACAGACCTAGAGATGTTTGAATAGCGGGNGGACCCGTGTAAACCTGTACAGTTTTGTACAAGAATTTTTTTTTTTTACTTCTATCTGTGGTCCTACATAAAAAGAAAACTCCTTCTTTTGCATTTCTGAGCTCTGGAAACTAGTGATACTTTGCGTATAGACCTATGTCAAGTGTTTGTCACTCCAGTTTTGATGATCATTTCAATCTCATAAGCTCCTGATTTTCCTGGAAATTTTATATTTTTTTGTCAAACAAAATTTGCTCTATTTTACAGGACAAAGTCAGACTTCTTAAGTATTCTGGTCACTGGCTTACCTAGCAGTCTTGCTTTTTCAAGATTAGGGTAGAGGTAGAGGAGGAGCCAGGACAGACCTAGAGATGTTGTTTGAATAACGGGCAGCTTTATCAACACATCGGGGAACTATCCAGCGCTAACTTGTATAAACCAGATGATTCTTCCTTCCATAATCCACTCCACCTGTTGGAGGGCTGCCATCAGGATGGCTGGCCAGCGTGTCCATTCCAACTTGTTTTCTGGCCTTACTTTCCACATGGTCAACAGTGCTGTGAAGAAATGATCAGACTCCAATCTCATTGCAGCTGGAGGGACCACCGCATCCTGGGGTGTATCAAGCACAGCACGGCTAGCTGTTTGAGGCAGGTGATTGACCACACTGGTGTGGTCTTACCTTGAGTACTATGAATAGTTTTTGGTCATCTCAGTATAGGAAGGACTTCAAACTATTACAATATGTCCAGAGGAAAGCAACCAAGATGGTGAAAGACCTCAAGGGAAAGACCTAGAATGAGTGACTGAGGTCATTTAGTTTGTTCAGCTTGGAGAGGAGAAGGCTGAGGAGCAACCTCATCACTGTCTACAGCTTCCTCAGTGGTGGCAGTGGAGGGGTAGGTGATGATCTCCTGTCTCTGGTGACCAGTGTTAGGACACCAGGAAATAGAGTGAAACTGCATCAGGGAGCCTGGAACAGGTTCCCCAGGGTTGTGACCAGGGCACCAATCCTGTCATACTTCAAGGAGCGTGGATGATGGTCTTAGTCATATGATTTAGTTTTAGGTAGTCCTGTTAGGAGGAGGGAGGTGGACTCAATGTTTCTTGATGGGTCTCATCCCACTTGAGGTATTCTATGATTCTACGATTCATTCCACACCTTCTCTGGATCCCTCAACCCCTCTACTCCTTTGTTGGTTTCTGCTTTCCAGCCTGCTGAATCTGTGATCTGACTGCTTCACAGTGGACTCTTCTCAAGTTCTAAAATATTGAACATCATTTTCCAAACCCTGTTCTGGGTTCCTCAACTGTTGAAATGATTTTTCTCAACTTGTACCATCTGTGATCTCAGCCAATTGACTCCCTGGCTGAAAGGAAATGAGGAGAAGAAATTTTCCCTGCCCTGGAAGAATGTGACTTTTATTGAAGACACCTTCTCTAAGATTTGCTTTTCAAATGCATTGTAAGCTAGTAGCAATGAATGCCTATTTCCTTTCCCCTAGGCATCTGTGAATTTGTTTTGTGCGGGCCCAGAAGTTGGCTGGATTATCTGTGCCAAGTACAGCTAGTGCCATCTCATTGTTTTCTCCCTTCTTTTCTGTCTTTTTGCGTTGAACTGGCTGGGCTGGCATGAAATTATATTTCTGCTGTGTGTCAACATAAAATGGTATTTGATTTATTCATGGCCTCTGGCATGAACATAGTTGATTTCACCCACTTTAGACATTTAAAAGTCCAATTGTAAAATACAAATTATTAAGCCTCTCTCCATAGTTAGTTGAGAAAATACCTTTAGGTGGCAAACAGTGACATATTTGACTGGCACACACTGCATTTGTGCAATGAAACAAACTCAATAGACAAAGGTAGAAGGACCCTGATTCACTCTGAAGAATACTTGTGAGAGAACAGTAAAAAAGCTACCTTACTGATTTCTTCATTAGGGAATTTTTCCATTCTGCCAACTGGACCAGACCAGTACTTCTTATCTAAACACCTCTACAAGTCTAAATATATTAAAAATAGCTGTGAAAAACAGGCATTGAAAAGTGCTTAGAAGGTTCCCATGTTGAATAATAAAGAAAAGAAGAGTACTTCAGACATGCCTGTTCCTTTCCTCTCCTGGAATTCCTATGCAGTACAATAACAATAATTCTTAGCTGTGGAATAATGGTTTTGGTGATGGAGACATAAAACTTGCAGGTACAAATTTTCATGAATCTGACATGACCAAGCCAAGCATAGTCTGAACTTGCAGAAATTCTGTAGCCTCAGCGATAAGTATATTTGCAGTCATAGATCCTGATGGGCCAGGAAAATCTTTCTCTTAGCATGCCCGGTCAGGTTTCCTTTCTTCTCCCAATATAGCTACAAGCCACTGATATCAACCAGTTTTTTCCATGCTGACAACTGACCCATAATGTCCTTTGCAGAAAGAAGAGTAAGAAGGAGAGTTTGGTGGAGAGAGATCAGAGCTGCCTTTGTGTTCTTTTCATGACTTGGGAAGTCTCTAAGGAGGGAGGAGGATCTACTAAAAAGGAAGCCTAAACCTCAAAAAATGAAGAGGGATATGAAGAAGGAAGAATACCAGCCAACAGAAAAACTATGCTTGGATGTGGGGCAGGAGGATGGTGGAGAAACCAGCCACTGCTGTAAAAGGAAGCTTGAAAATGGCTTGCACAGGAGGAGTGTCTGTTAGAAAAAGTCTTGGAGGCTATGGATTGCTTGCTGGTGGAAAAAGGGGGTGAGAAGGATGTCACATCTAAGTCCTAAGCAGAGGAGAGATTCAATTTACATTTGGTGCTTTTCTTCTTACTCCTTTCCCTAACCATGTTGTGTAAAAAATCTATTTTCACTCCTGTATAAAAGCATTCCAAATTAAAGCTCTTTATGAGTAAAAGAGGAAAAAAGTGGATGTGATTACATGTGCTAATTAAATTGAATGGTCCATCTACAGCCTTGCACTGATGTTTCTGAAGATTAAAATAAAAAAAAATTCTTCAAAGTTATGTATTGCTATACAGAAATCTTTCCTGTTTGGCATTATGGTAAGATGAGTTTATTATTCAAATTCCAACAAATGCTGTTTTCCAGATGTGACTTCACTAGTTACTCCAAGCTATTAAACTCTCACTGCCCTCAGACTTGACACATATTTGACATATAAACGCCATTACACAAATAAAATAGAAATTCCTCAGAAAACTGATCTAATAACATTGGAGTGATAAACCTTTAATGTTGGGGATAATATGAATTACCAACAGTAAATAACAGACTTGGAAACTGTGTTAGCAGGACAATGCCTTTGGTGTAAAGATACACAAACAAGCAGAGCAAACAAAATATTGTGGCTGGAATTTGATTTGGAGAACTGTTCCGGTGGGTGACTCTGGAAAAGGCTTTGCGTGCATGTGTGTTTTCATATGGGTGGTGGTCACATCATCTTGTTTTGAATAACTGTTGATTAAAGAAAGGTCTTCAAAATATCTGTCATAATTAACTGGCTTTGGGTGGACTCTTCGTTTCAGTCAGAAACATGAGTTGAGATTTGTGAGGGCTTCCTTTTTTTTTGGCACAAGCAGGGAAGAAAGGGGAACAGATTTAGCGCTTTCTGCTTGCTTTCTTCCAGTTCTGCTTACACCTTTGTATGAAATGAGTAATGCTTTTGTTTCTTCTGCCTGACTTTGCTGAATGATTTACATTCAGGAAAAATGGTTCCCTGTGGAAATAACAGTTATTAATTTCCAGTACCGAGGCTAAAATAGCCTTGATACCATCATGATAAAGAATAGTGTGGTTAGAATCACTGTGGTACAGCATTCACTATGACTTTTTAAAATGTTAATTTGGTCTCTTAATTTGACCCCCTGTTAGGCACTTTATGAAATGAAGATAAAAATGGAAAGGGTAATACATTAATGCTTCATCCACTTAATGAAATAGGATTTCCTTTGTGATTCCATATAAATTAGTGTATAACTATGACTATTTTACCTGACATAATAATAGAGATGAAATTAATTCTCAGCTGTAAGTCCTTGCGGTTAATTTTGAAATGGTCACTTTACCCCTGTGGGTTACTGCATTTGACTATTGTCCAAGAGACTCAGACTCTATCTTCACTTTGTGCTGTTTTTCTACTTACTGCAGTTGTTTCCCTCCTGTGTTTGATACCCTACAGATGCAAAGGCTGCTATGGATCAGTATATGCCAAAGGGAGGGTTTATAATAGTATATTCCTCATACAGAACTGTTTTGTCGTGGGTTGCACTTAACTTTACCTAACTGATGGTAAGAGATGGAGTGAGAGGAGAGTTTTGGGTTCTGCAGAGTTCTTTCCCTCCCAGCCTCACAGGGAATAAATAATTTGCACCTGAACATATTTTAGTCTTTGTGGCTTACTATAAGACGTCCAGGTTTGAAAGCTACATGGGTACGAGCTGTTACCCTCTGAAGTGAATCTTTCCATGGTGTGTTTATGATTACTGACACTGCTACTGATACACTGGGTATTGAACCCCTGCTGTTTTGCTGGTGAGTATGTTAGGCTGGTGGAGCCAATTACACTATGGCCTGATAAAGATTTCTCCACAACTGCTTTGTACTTTTGCAGCCCTTGTGGAAAGACTGGAATTACTCCTCATATATAGGTATGTGAGATCAGAATCACCTTAATCCACCACCACTGGCTACAGGCAGCTGCTTTTAACATAAACACACTTTCCTCTTCTGACAGTGGATTTGACTTGTACCAATTCTGTGCATGGTTTTGGCTAAGTAATAAATTCCCAGTTATTTAGCACAGTGTTCTGCCTCTTTGTTTACATCAGCACAACTTTTCCATTAATGTAAAACCTTGTATTCTGTTGGGACCAAGTAATATTCCATGTGTACTGATTTTAGTCTATTAAAATATTACACGTTTTATATTTTTAAAAGGAACCACAGGAAATTTAATTCTTTCTTTCTTTGAGTTTCATTATTCCAATATCAGAAACCATATGTGGGTTTCTACTCAGTTGTTTGTTGTAACATGTGGCTGAAAAATAATGTAAAATTGGGGCTTAATTGGAATAAATGCTTGGCAGACAAGTCGCATCTGGTTTAAAGAAAATCCCAAATATCTTCCTTTCTGAAGATTGTGAGGCCTTGAGAGTGGTAAATTGAAAAGGATTTTAAATAATTTTTGATCTGGTTAGGTAAGAGACCCTAGAAACCATGAGGTTTGGTGTCTGATTCTAATGTTACTTGCCTTGGTAAAAAAACATCAGTAACTCCACTTGAGTCAGTGGCATTAACTCAGTATCAAATCCATTAGTGTGAGATTAAGCTCTGGTCAGTTATTTGGAACTGAGAGAACTCCAGTCCAAGATCAGTAGTCCCTCCCTGCCTTTTGAAGTGTAATAGCTCAGTGCATTTTTTTTCAGTGGGGAAAAATACCCTGCTGCTGGCCTTTTAATTATCAGAAAAATAAATTGGAAAGGAGTTAGTTTCATCTGGTGGGATGTCTGAAAGATAGGAGAGCTCACAGCAGGCAGGTAAATCTTGCTGATTGTGACCCACTTGTTGAGACCTGGATGAGACATAGATTGGGACACCTGAAGTGGGACGTTGTTCCCACTTTCTGTCATACCCTGAAGTGTCCTAGGCTGACATAGGATCTGCTTTTGCTTTGGTGAAGGTTGGGCCAAATCCTCACAAAGTGAGTGCAAAAGATAGGCTGGTGCAGGGAAAAGAGGCAGTCAAGAGGAGGGCAGGTCCCTGATGTATTGAGGTATTAGAGTAATGTGAATGACAAAACAAGGAAATAAGTATGTTTTTAAAGTGCATTTTCTGTTGTTTGAAGTGTTGCGTATATTAAATGTGAACTTCCATTGCCTGGAACCTCAGCTGGCTTCATCAAATACCAAACCAGTGGGTATCATTAGGGAGAGTAGCAAATGTAAGTGTTCTGACTTCACTGTATACTCTGAACTTTCTTTTAACACTATGTATGTCATTTCAGTTGTGTGTGAAGACAGTGTCAAAACAGAAGTGTGGCTGGGGTGAGGGCTAGGCAGGCTGTTTCACTTCAGGAACATTTACTTCTTGCTCTATTACAGCAGAACATTCCCAGACCTGCCTCAATGTTTCTCTGTATTCCTAGTATTCAGAATAAATATCCTGAAGACACTTGAACTTAAACAAGCGAAAGTAGTTAGTGCTTGTGTATGGTAATTCCCATTTGTGGAATGCAGCCATGCTTTTGTGAGGGAGAAGATGAGGCATGGGAAAATGAAATGGTCTGCATACAGTGAAATAGCAAGTTGGTAGCAGAGCCTGGAAAAAGGAAATTAGATCTTTAGATTGCCAGCCCATTTCCTCCACAGCATAGGCTCTTGGTATGGGCATTAATATCAACATTTGTATTTTCATGTTATTTTTTTTCCCCAATGAATATTTATCTACATATGGTTGAGGGAGGAGAATAAGCGTAACCCTCGTCTTCCCTAGGGTACTGCCTTTAACCATTCATGGGTACATTATGGAGGAAGATGGAAGATTTGTGTGTCAGTAAGTTAATGGATTTCTTTATCACCCACTTGGGTTTCAACCTATCCCACTCAAAACTGATCATTTGCAACAAACATGCCATCTCCGAGGGCTGTAAATTCTGAATCTTAATTCAGTAAGTAGTGATCCAAAAGGAAAACAACGAATTAAAGGGTAAATGACCAAGCAGAAGAGAGAACAAAAAAACCCTGACTGTAGCTGGGTTCAAGTCTATATGAAAGACAGATTGTTGCCTGTTCTGTGACACCAAGGGTAGAGCGTGTTTCTAAATCTGTCTGTCTTGATTGCTATAAGGTACTTACATTGTGCCAACAGTATTTTTGGCAGGAATAAAACCTCAAACAATCCTGTTTCAGTAGATGAGAGAAACAAGGAGTCTTACCAGATACAGAAAAACTTTTTTGGGGCCTAATACCCATTAAACCTTATTTTCTTTCCTCTGAATATAAACGAGTGTCATGAACTTCAGTGGGTTTAGGAAGTAGAATATTTTTTTTTCTTTTTGCTTTGTTTGGACCTCACAACAGCTAAGAAAGTTGTTTTGGGTTTTTTTATGCTCACAGTGCTGCATATCAGGGCTGCACTCAAGTGGAGCAAATGCCAAAAGCTGCAGAAAGTCTGGGTCGCTGTGTGTGTTTTGAAAAGTAGCTTGCTGTATCGAGCAATAAAATGCCATAAAATGAGGCACAGATGCCATCTCTAAAGTACCTTGTGAGAATGGCAAAACAAAGGAATTCCCACACTAGCAAGGTTTTTCTCTTCTCTTCTGAAAAGCTGAACCCTTGGAAAAGGAATATGCTGAAAGACTGTAGACCATCTACTGAAGTTGCTGCTTGGGAAACTGCAGTTTACTTTATTGATTTTTCAGCTAGAAAATTGTTACCTTCTCACACTGCCTGGTGGAAATAAAGTTTATGTTGCTGGAATCAAGCAGCTGAGATCAATAATGATATGGTAAATGCAAGCTATTTTTGTGTAAGTTGGCCTTTATAGATAGATGAAGCATGTAATGAAAACAGAAGGCAGGGAATTTTCTTGAAGTACAGACATTTAAAGTGTTGCTAGACCTCAACCTGGATTCCTAGGAATTTTTTAGGAAGGCCAGTTGCTTACAAATGCGAGTTATTTTTGTTGAGCATACAAAGGGTGGCCAAATCCTGAAATAGTGTCCTTGCTTGGGAATGGTGCATTAAAATGATCCTTCCTGTTTTTGAAGCTAGAAGTTGTAATGAACATTAATTGCAAGCACTCTTGCATGCTTTGGCTTCAATTTAGTCTCCATCTAAATTAGCTAGAAATCTATGGGCTTGATTTATTGCATTTGCAACAGTCGCACTAAAGGAAGGTAATTCCTTCTGAAAATGCCACATGCAGGCAGGAACAGGAAACCAATTAGGAATCAGTGGATGATAAATGGGCATTTTTACCAGCAGTTTACTTAATATCCCCATTAAATAAGCCTCTTTGCATTTATCATTTCATTCTCCCTCAGTCTATAAGGTCCTTTAATTGCTGCCTAAATGAGCCCTGTGTTTCAGTCCAAATTTAATCTTGGATCGGGAGAGAGATATCCTTTCCAATGCTCGCCTGCCCAGCTGCCAAGAACTGTCAGAAATGATCACATAACTTTGCACATTTCTCACAGCCTCATTGGAGAAATGTAAGATTGACAGAAAAGAAAAAAACGAAGGCCATATTTTTGCTTTAAATTGTAAACTATAGCACAAGCAGCCCTTTTCCTCAATTGCATTTCCTGGATTTTTTTAAAATTTGCACTAAAAATAGATGGAAGTTGTAATGTTGCCCCACGCTTTTTCGTTTTGGAAAGTTACCTTCAGTGGATGTAGATGTGTGGCAGAACTAATGAAGTGTTATGGAGTTTGTGCAGCAAACAATTACTGGCTGGCAGTGGCTGGGTGGATTGGTTACTGAACATGTGATTTGTGGGTGGAACATGGCATCTCCCGGCTAAGTAGCAGTCGAAATGATAAAGAATCCCAGAGCAACTGCCTTAACCTGCCTTTTAATTTATTTTTTCCCTGTAATGCTCAGATTTGGGAGTCTAGGATTTGGACTCTTGAAAACAAATTATTGTGGTGTTTTTTCTATTGTATTATTTCAGAAGTCTTCTTCTGAGCTTAGAGCATAAGCAGATGTTTGCAGCATGTGTAGAATTCATGGATCAGCCCCTAAACATCATTTTGGAAGGGGACATTCCCAGGCATTTAGAGTCAACTTATTCCTGAACTGCAGTGGACGTTCACCTGGGTGGTCCAGATGTCAGACCTCATGCCAAAAGTACAAAGCCTAATCACCAGTGCTCTAAACCTTACATATTTCTGAAATATTGGCAGTAAGTAACAGGCCCAGAGGAGGAATACTACCCAAATAACCACTGCTGATTAATCTTCCTACTGTCAAAAGCATACACATCTGCCTTGGTCCAAAGGGAAACTCAACACAAATGCTGTTATCTTGCCCTTCATCCAGACCATTCACCTTCTAATTTAAAATATCAATCAAGGCAGACCCCAGTGTTAATGCTAGATGACTTTCAGCTGATGTCAGTGGGATAGTCTAAGACAGAAACACTTAAATCTAGTGTTAAATAATGGTAACTGTTATATTAATCTTTTAAAATGGAAGGACAACCCATCCTCTTGTCTAACTTGACTACCTGACACCATAAAATAACAAATATGTCAAGAAAAGAAAAGAAAGAAATACAGCTTCTGTGGAGGTCTGACCCGAGGCATGGAACTATAAACTAGTTGTTTTATGTATGTGCTTGCATGCTATTTTTCTTCCTTAAAAGAAGAAAGTTTAGAGCATATAGATAATAACAGCCTGGGAAACATTACATGCATCTCAAAAATATTTTTCTCTTAAGTCATTGAAAGGTGATTATGGTTGAGTATGGACACTGTCATGTGGATTCAAAATTGTAGGAAAAAATCACAAACAAAGGTAATTGTATTCTGTTGAGGAAAGGAAATGATTGATGGGCTCCAGGGCGTACTAATATAAGATTTGTCTTATTTTACTGTCTCCATTAAAGATTTGAAGATGAGAGTAAGCAGGAAGTTATTTACATTCAGACATAATACAAAGCTGTCATCCTGTGCCATCCAAAATCAGCCACTTTCAAGAATTTTTGTCTTAATGTTTTCTTTAAATCATTCGTCATCACAGAGAGGCTGGGGAAAACCCAATCTGAAACCTAATATTTCAGATAATGAGGATAAGATTACTGCAAGAGAATAGCTGTACCAAGGTAGACCAGAGGCCTATTTATCCCAGCTTCTGTCTTAGAAGCAGCCAACAGGGAGGAGAACTAAAGAGGGCAGGGCAAGCATTCAGGGATGCTTTTTCTGGCGAAGGAAGTGTACGTGTCAAAAGATGAGGTATCTGTCCAAATAAATACATTCAGCACCTGAGAGGCTGATCGGGACTAGGCATTAGCTGTCTCCAGCTTCTGAGAACTAGCAGAGAAAGTTTTCATTTTTCACGAAGTTGCTAAGAAAACCAAGTCAACAAAATCCAGTCATTCAGGGGGAGGGGAGAGGGGTGAAATTCTCCCACCAATCATGGCTGGCTTTGAGGCCAAAAAGAGTTTGAATAAATGGTCCATTTTCAGCATGATATAGTGACATTGCTGCACATTATCCCAAGCATTTAACAGGTCCATTTATAATCTGTACGTATCAGGGGAGGGAAATATTGAGGTCGCAAAATGTGCAAAGTTATGTAGGTTAGCCTAGACAAAATAAGACTGAGAAACTCTGGTGGGACATAACAAAGATAGGTGGCTGGGGGACATGATGTCAGATGAAATTCATTGCTGAAGAACACAGGGTAATGCATATTGGAGGGAATAATCTGATCTACTTTCTTCACATTGCTGGGTTGTAAATGAACTGTAGTTACTGCAGAAAAGGGCTTGGCTGTCAATGGACAAATCAGTGAACAGCAGTGGTTAAAAAGCAAGAAAAATGTTAACATCAGAGAATAGACAACACTGAAAATATTGGATTGTCATCATATAATTATTACTGAAAACAGAGCATAAATAAGAAAGGCAATGGATAGAAATAATGACAGTTATTAAAGGCATTGCACAAGCTTTGTAGCTGGGAAGAATGACAAGATTACAATGTGAGACGACAATTTGTAGGAAGCTTGCTGAAAGTATATAAAGTGATGAAGGACAGAAAATAGATATATCATTGGTTCTTACTGATCCTTTATCCTAACATGAAAAATAAGGCTACCAAGTGAAAGCCTAGAATGGGGCTACAAGAGTTCAAATATCTGTCAAATATTTAAACTAACAAAGAACTCACTCTAAAATTTATATGCTAATAAGGTACAATCTATGACAGCCTTTATTGAGTAATTTCTTTGCTCCTTGCTTGCTCTTTTGCATCAAGGAAAAATGAAAAAGTCAGCTAACCCTTAGCTTGGTAAATATAACATCTTTATGAATAATAATTAAATATTGCTCCACAAACAGGCTTTGATTAAAATGAATTAACAAAGATTCTTACTAGTCAGTTTTAACACCTGATGAGCAAATATCTCTTTACTGTGATACCTCCCTCTTCCACGTCTGTTGAATCTGGTTAAGGCTTGTGGTCAGGTGATAGTGTGATAGTGTAGTGCCAGAGCTGAAGGTGTGCTTGGGCAAGAATGGCTGGCTGACCCTCAAGACAGGTTATGGCAGCATAATATTGAATCTGTTCTCAAGACGCCATCCATTTTCACGGTGTTACTCTAGCTCACGCTTTAGCTCTTCGAATACAATGATATTGCTCATAGGAAGAGAACCATAACAACTCCAGCACTTTACCACACTGATGTAGGTCTACAGATTTTAGGACCTATGCTGGTATGTCCAAATGAAGACGTTTCTCCTTTCTACACCTCAAGCTCCTTACTCAATATTACTGGGACACTCAGAGTCTTGAATGCTCTCCTCAGGGTAGCCGTCTAAATCATTTTTATTCAAAATCTGAGAGGAGGTCATTTCTTTCTTTCATTACTCCAATAGTGTTTTGGTAATGTGAGCAACCAACAGCTGGGAGGACTGGACTCATTGATTTCTACCTAATGGAATTCATGTGCTTTATTTCACAGGTATGTTTCACCTTCTCCCTCTAGGCTATTCTGCCACACAGTTTCAGCCCATCTGGGAAGCTTTTCCATTCTGCATCGAAGATGTGGCTCTGAATGGCTTTAAGTACTGAACTGATCTGATACTTTCTCACACAGCCAAGACAAAAGCTTAGCCACCTGGTAGAGGGTAGGAAGGTGAGGAGATGCAGAGGAACACAGCAACTATGTTTTGTGCAGAACCTAATCGAGTTGCTATGTTTGTGGAATTGAGCCCCTCAGGCAAGTAAACAGAAGGAACACCTCATTTACAGATCCAAACAGAGTTGAAGCATGAAACAGGCTCTGAACAGCCCAGAGAGTGAAGTCTGAGGTGCCTCTGAGAACGCCCAGAAGCAGAATCTAGGTTTCTGAAAAACCTAAATGTCATAAACTCAGGCAGATTCAGACTTAAAGCAGTAGTTGAGCAGATATTTTGAGAATCTGGTATTGCACTAAGATACCAGATCATCCCTTTTGTCCCTTCATGGATGTGGGTCTCACTTTTTCATTGACTTTATTCCCCTTCCACAAAATGAGGATAGGAGCACTCTCTTCTCTAACAGGAACACTGGAAAAATGAACACAGAAAAATCTGTGAGGTGATGAGCTCTACAGAAAAAGTACAAGCCTTTGAAAGACAAATTAAAATTCATAAGTGGATTTTGCAAAGTAGGTCTTCAGCCAACAGCAAGCTCCCAGAAAATAAAACCAAAACATCTTCACTCCGGAGTAGTGAGACCTTGTGCCCAATCCAGGACTGTGCTGACCAGACACAAGTTAGTCTGTGCTAGCTGATCACCAATGTCTCTCTATAATACCTCATTTGTTGTTAACTGTTGTTTTCACATTGTGATGTACAGGACTGGATATTTCTTGTATGGGGCACGAAATGCATACAGGACGTATTAGTCCCTTACTCTGCTTTGAGCTGTCCACACAGTGGCTGGAAGGAATTCTGCTCTTCTCCCAGATGAGCCACCTTCTGCTTCCTCCATCATGGAAATTGTCCGGAGTTCCAGAGAAATGTTTGCAGGCATTTGTTGCATGCAAATACCTGCCAAATAAATCATTGTATATTGCAGCACAACCCCTGAGGGGGTTTGTACCTATGGAACTTGCTACTGTCACTCCACTTCCCCATATACCTTAATCATGTTATTCATTCAGCAAGGAGGATGAATGTTACAGTGTGAGACTTTAATCCCTCACTGCTGAGGATCTGATTCTCAGAGAGAGAGAGAGAGCAGGAAATCCAGAGATAAAAATTTCCACAGGAGTCAAGTACCATTATTTCTCGCACTGGATTTAGGCAAGGATTGCATTATAGGAACATCTTCCTAAAATACATCAGGAGAAGTTTACTGCACACATATGCATTTATTGTGCATGCATGTGTGTATGCGCGCATAGGTCAGTAAACACATAGCCTAACAGCACCTTTAAGGCAGCAGCCTTTTAAAGCATCGAAATAATCCTCTTTACCTCAGTGGGGTAGCTCTATGTGTGACCAGGCAACTTTACACAAATGTTTCCTCTGTCCTCTAACCTTTTGATTTTTTTCCCCATAAAGATGATAAAAATGAAATAGCAGCAGACATAGGAAGGGGGAGTAGCACAGTATTTAGTAGCTATCTAAGAACCTGTCTTTTAAACAACTTCAGTACATTTTAAAGGTACAAGTTTGTCTTCTAGCTCTGCAGTCACTGCCCTGTATATGAAGGGCAATGCCTGTTTCTTCATGCTAGCCTTGACAGTAACCCCAGAAGGATTCCTTCCACTAAGATTTAAGCTTTCAGGCCTCTGTTAAGAGTGCTGGCAGATAGTCTAGCTACCAGACCTTAGACAAATCTAAAGGAAACGACATAAACACTGTGTAACACACTATAATTCCCCCAGAACAGCAATGGTATAACACTAATAGCAATTGATACTTTTGCTTACCTGTGTCCAAGGGTGATTATAACTCAGCAGCTGGGAGATGTAAGGCTATGTAGTTCATTATGAACTAGTTGCTCTGGCAGGCCAGCTTCCAGCTGGCCACTATTATACCAAACTCAGCTAGGAAAGCATAAGAATCAAATAAAAAAATTCAGCTTTGCCTATTTTCAAAGTGCTTATTAATATATTTAACATGAAATAAGGGCCAAGCAAATCAATAAAAGGAACTAACACAGAACGGTTCAGTTTAGAGTTCATGAGAAGCATGTCTAACAAAGATTTTGTAGAGTTGTTTTCCTCAAAGTATGATTGCATGCAAGTTAACAAGCCATCTTCAGAATGTCAGATCTACTTAAACAACCTGAAGATGCAGTTTCCTGTTTCTTTCCAGTAGGCCTTTCTGATATCATAGAATCACAGAATTGTAAAATAATCTGCTTTGGAAGGGACCGCAAAGATCATCTAATTCCAATCCTGCTGCCGTGGGCAGGGACATCCCACTAGATCAGGTTAACCAAGTCCCCATCCAACCTGACCTTGAACACCTCCAGGGATGCGGCGTCCACAACTTCCCTGGGCAACCTGTTTCAGTGTCTCACCACTCTCACAGTGAAGATATTTTCCCTTATATCAAGTCTAAATCTGCCCCTCCTCAGTTTACACCTGTTCGCCCTCATCCTATCACCACAAGCCTTTATGAATAGTCCCTCTCCAGCTTTATTGCAGGCCCCTTTCAGGTACTGGAATGTTGCTGTAAGATCTCCTCGGAGCCTTCTCTTCTCCAGGCTGAACAAACCCAACTCTCTCAACCCTGCATGAAGGATTGACCAATTGTAATTTTCTAGCTCCTTTGTGATGTAAGATGCATGCAAACCTACCGACTCTCTCTCTTCTTGGCCTTGTTTCAGGTTCTGTATATCCATCAACATGGGAAAGAGTACTGCCTTTCTTGAAAGTCCCTTCTTCTAAGAAG
This sequence comes from Piaya cayana, assembly GCA_013389865.1. Taxonomy (NCBI): domain Eukaryota; kingdom Metazoa; phylum Chordata; class Aves; order Cuculiformes; family Coccyzidae; genus Piaya; species Piaya cayana. Next base: position 80,496 of record WAAB01012683.1, read on the forward strand.
TGGCAACATGAGAAGGGTCTTGAGTTATTGAAGCTGGATATGACAGAGGTTTCAGTTCATTGATCAGGTCATGAGTTTTAATAACAATAATAATAATAATAATAATACAGCAGACAGTCTTAAACTGCATTGTCCCTGGTCCAGGCAGGTGGTGAGAAAAAAAACCTTCATAATCTAAACCAGTAAGAAAAATAGAAATTTATTCCAAAATCTCAACTATCAATGAGATTTCTTAACTGGTTGATGAGTAAATCTAAAGTTCGGTGGACATGCTACTATATGATCATTATTCAGTGATCTTGTGATACATTGATACTCTTCATTTTTTTCAGTGTTTACGAGTTTCCATCAGTCAGACTTGACACCTCTATCAGTTCTATAAGCCCCATGTGATCTTTAGTTTCCCAAATGGGAGCAATCTGGAATGTAAGAACAGGGAGACTGAATCCCGTTTCTGCTATTGTCACCCAGCTCTAAGTGGCCAAGGTGCACAGCGTAGTGAAAACCATGACATTTCTGAGTCACCAGGGATTTGCTACAGAAGTTCAATAGGCAAAATGCAAAGGATTGTAATGAGGACTGGTGACACAAGTCCTCCACACTTCCTTCTTACCATCCCTGCCAAGCTATGAGTGAATAATGGTTTACAGATAATTCAGTTTACTCTCTTGTTCTTTACTATTAATCATTCTATGTCAATGAGTGAAAGTAAAATTGTTAACATTACAGATTAATTGTTGCAGCTTGATCTATAATTAAAGGATTATGTGCATGCTAAGGTTTTCAGGCATAGGAATGAAAAAGAATATGATCAGATACAATATCTACCATGAAAGCCTAGCTGACTGCAGAAAATTAGAGCTCAGTCCTGAGCTCCTCCCCGAAAGTGGTTGAGTTCTGTGCCATATTATCTCAATTTGCATTGAACATAGGGGAATGAAGGTAAGGCGCTATATAATTTGAAACACTTGCAAGACATAACAGAGACCA
>WAAB01012683.1:81852-125463 GCA_013389865.1 Piaya cayana
TTTTTTTCATTCTGTTTCTTTAGGCAGATTATTATCCTGAAAAATGCTAACTTAAGAGTGCCAGTATTTGCAGTTGCAAGTCAATGACAGTAACTTACTCAAAGGCAAAAATATTATACTGGAAAGGGATTTCTTCTATTATTAAACACTTTTGTGAGGTTATATTGTTTGGATTTAGCCCTAAGTTTAAGTCTGAAATCCAGACACAAACACATATGCACTCTTAACCCCTAATGTCACCCTGGACATAAAGACTATTAGAATTTTCCTCTTAATTATGTTCCTGCTGGTACAGCGTGTATTTTCAAAGATGTTCAGCACCTTGTTTTATGCAGTGTGCAGATTTTCGTGAGGGCACATACAGACTATTAAATTACAGAGACATTTAGGATATGCACAAAATAGTTGTGCATTCTTTTTTTTTCCCTTCTTTTTCCCCTCCTCCTTTTTGTGTTTTCATAGTTCACTGGCCAGCATCAGCATAACAGCTATGCTGTCAAGAAAAAAAAAGTATTCCAAGCAGTAATAGGGAGAGTCTTTGTACAGAAATTCACCCTATTCTGACAGGCCATTTCCTTATTATTTTTTTATCAGGAGAGACATGTGTTTTACAGGACAAATAGGAGGACACAAGCATTACCCCAGTGACCTTGCAATCCAGCTTTTGCAAAGCTGCAAAGGCAAGATGTCCTACCACAGACCAGGCTTTTATTCTTGGCTCTGCCAGTAACCCTGCTAGCAATGCTGGGTACTTATCTAGGTTCTCTGTACCTCAGTTATCTCATCTGTAAAACAAAGTACAATTAGATCTATGTTTGATAACAGCAGTGCAGTATAATGGCTAATTTTTTGAGTGAATAAGCATTATTCCTTCTCAGAGCTTGAAGAAATTGGGTGGTGAGGTGCAAGTGAAAACACCATGAACCAAACTGAAGAGTATTTCTCCCACAAATCCATCGAGCTGTGGTACAACTCTAGCCCAAGAACCTGTGGCTACATGGCCCCTCTCATACTTCCTCTGTGAAAGGAGGAGACTTGCAGGCTTTCTGGTTTTGAGACCTAGGTTTTCCCCTCGCTCCAAAGGGCTCCTGCATATCAGCTGGATTTGCAGAATGTCCCTCACAGGTCTAAATGTACAGCCAGCTATAGGTGTGTGTATAGCCAACTACCTTTCTTACAGACCTGCTGCTGCAAGAGAAAGGTTCAAGACTAGGCATGAAGAATGAACTATATCTGACTCAGCCATGTCACAAAGCACACACATGCATGTGCACAGGCATACCACATACCCACACGAGGGTCAACTCCTTACCTTTATTACTGTAGCATGCAAATATACAGGTTGGGGGTTTTTTAAAAAATCTTTTTCTGTGCTCTTACTGCATAAAATCATCAGATGCAATTCTTTGTCCCTGTTTTTATGACATTGCAGTAGTTGTACACCTGTCACAAAATCACAGAATTACAGAATGGCAGGGGTTGGAAGGGACCCTTGGAGAGGAGATTATCTAGTCCAATTCCAGCTGCAGGTTCACCTACAGGAGGCTGCACAGTAATGCATCCAGGCAGGTTTTGAAGGAGACTCTACAACCTCCCTAGGCAATCTGTTCCAGTACTCCATTACCCTTATGGTAAAGTTGTTTTCCCTCATGTTAAGGAAAAACTTCCTGTGTTCCAGTTTGCACCTCTTGCTCCTTGTCCTGTCACTGGACACATTTGAGAAGAGTTTGGCCCCATCACCTTGGCACCTACTCTTTGGATATTTATAAGCATTTATAAAGTCTCCTCTCAGTCTTCTCTTCTACAGGCTAAACAGACCAAGCTCACTCAGTCTTTGTTCATGGAAAAGACACTCTAGTCTCCTAACCGTCTATGTGGCCCTCTGCTGGACTTTCTCCAGTAGTTCTTTGTCTTTCTTGAACTGGGGAGCCCAGAACTGGGTGCAGTACTGCAGATGGAACCTCCCTCAGAGAGAGTAGAGGGAGAGGATAAACACCCTTGATCTGCTTCCTATGCCCTTCACTCCAGGATACTGTTGGCCTTCTTGGCCATGAGGGCACATTCCTGGCTCATCATCAACTTCTTGTCTACCAGGACTCACAGGTTCTTCTCTGCAGACCTGCTTTCCAGCAGGTCAATCCCTAACTTCTATTGGTTATTCCTACGGGAACTCCTGCAGGGGCTTATTCCTACGCTTGCTTTTGTTGGAACAGCAAAAATGAAAGTCTGCTCCAAGAGCTTTATAACACCAGGCGAGACTTGCAAATTCTATCTTCTGCTTCTGCATATGTGAGATCAAATTTATGCTTTGATTAAAATCATTGTATCAATTAGATCTCAAAATGAGAAAAATATAAACTGTTGTGGATAAATTTCCACAGATAACTTCAAGATCCAGACTGTGGGCTAATTTCTATTCTCTGGTGGACTTTCTGGCTCTATGTGCTTTGATCAGTTTTCTATTTGTATGTCTTTACTTGCATTTTGTATGACTTGTACTTTTTTCCCATTGCTGCATGCAAGGGCCAGGCAGCTACCAATATACGTGTTCTGATTTCAAAACTGAGAAGATAATCCACTGCTAAAATGCTGTGTGTTTAATCAACTGTCCATGGGGTAGGGAAGAAAAAATTATTTTATTTTTATTTGAATGCTTAGATATGCAATTGCCTGAAAGACCAGAAAGAAGAGTTTTGGTCTCTCGTGCAATTTAAAAAAAAATTCTGTCTAAATGTTTTGGAGTTGGAAACTCGGTCTTATCTCTCGGGTAAATACAATGCATTTCAGAACTAAACATAAAAGATAAAATAAGAAATATTTTAAAGGGGAAGTCTGAACATACTAACAAGAATTGGCAAGAATCAGGAAGGCCTGTGTGCCACTATCTTCTGTTGTGATCAAAATGTCCTAACTATTGTTGAACTTCCTTTGCTCAGTGCTATCATTTCACTTGCACTGAATGTTGCATTGAATATTGAAGCAAGTGCTTCAATAAGTGATCATAACATTTGCTTTAACAGAGTCTCAAAGTGCCTCACTATGTTACAGACCAAAGTTGCTTGCATCTTCTTTTGCTGACTCTTCTCTGATGAATCATAATTCACCCTTCTGACAATCCACAGTGACGGTGCCATAGGGCAGTGGGCTGGGAGAAGCTGTGCTGGGGTGATTGGAGAAATAACGAGTAAGCACAGTCACACTGTTGCTTAAACAAAGAGTTTCATGTGTTTGTGATTTGTATTTACACACAGTAATGCCAGAAAAAACTTTTTTGAAACTTCTTTGGAAAGATGAATTGATTTTATTTCTTCTTAATTTTTTTTTCTTTCCATGTCCACCCAATGCACTGACTAGGATAACTGTTATTTAAACGCATTTGCTTTTTCTGTATTTCTGCATTTTTTTCTCTTTCAGGCTAAATGGAGTCAAATACACTGAACTTCCATTTTTCTGGGAAAAAACCAAAAACCCTGTGCTCTCTTATGAAATGCAGTTGACCCTCCTTATGAACTGGTTTAATATTTAAAGCTCTGGATTAAAAGTTTTTTGCTATTCAACAATATTTTGCTATTTTTGTTATATTTTTAGAAAACAGATGTGACTTTTTATTAGGTCAACAAATTGAGGAAGACTGTACAATTTAAGAATTCTTTTTTTATGTTGGAACATCCTATCTCTATGTACATTAAACTGTATACTCCATTTTTAATACAAGGCTTGTCTGCATTTTCTGCAATAGTTTGCTCCTAAGGAAAGAGAAGAGCCACACAACAATGTTAAGACTTGGATAAATGAGAAAAACTAGTCATGAATGTTTTGTGGCTAGAATTTAGAACAGAGTTTTTATCTATTGTAGCAGTGAGTTTATGGATCAAACTTCCCATAGCAGTGGTAAACCCAAAATATGCACACGCATATACATATCTATGTATATATGCATACATAATTTTTTTAAAGTTGGAACCTGGTAAGTTTCTGAAAGAGGTTAAGGAAAGGTTTTATAATAATAGTCCTTGTAAGAGCAAGGGACTACACTATCAATCCAGAATTATTTTCCAGTCTTACATTCCTAAAATCTGGTTGTGTTTGGAGCTCTAAAACAGCTCAGTGTTTGTTTGGTTCAGTTGTTATGTGTCCCTGAACAGGGAAGACGTTTGGAAATAGAAGAAAGGTGGTATTTCAGATTCTGTAATGCCTCTGAGGCTGGCATTGGTTTGGGCCTAAAGCATCTGGGCTTTTATTACAGAAACATAGAATAGTAGGTGTTGGAAGGGGCCTGTGGAGATAATCTGGTCCAAACCAGGCGGTTCGCCTACAGCAGTTGCACAGAATCACATCCAGCAGATTTTGAATATCTCCAGAGAAGGAGATTCCACAGCCTATTCCAGTGCACCATCAATCTCACAGTAAGAAAGTTTTCTTCATGTTCAGATGAGGAAAATTCCTGTGTTCCAATTTGTGCCTGTTGCACCTTGGCCTGTTGCTAGGCACCACTGAAAAGAGTTGGCCCCATCCTTTTGACATCCGTCCTTTAGATATATATAAGCATTGTAAGATCCTTGTAAGACTTGTTCTCTAGATTCTTCACCAGATTCATTGCCCGCATCTGAACACAATCCTGCACTTCAATTGTACTTTCTTGTACTGAAGGGGCCAAAACTGAACACAGTATGTGTTGCGGCCTTGCCAGCACTGAGTACAGGGGCACAATCACTTCCCTGGACCTGCTGGCCACACCATTTACTTGAGCTGGTGGTCACCATATCTTATGGGCTTCCTGTTGCAGGTTGTCACATTCTGCCACTCAGGAAGCACATACAGGCCTTTGTAAATCTTAGACAAAGTTAAACAGGACGAGCTCCAAAAGGGTTGCTCTGTATTTACAGACAAAGCCAAATTCTCCTGTCTTTACATTTCTTCCTCAGTCTGGTGTGGTGGAGCTTTTCTGAAAAATCTCACACTTTTCTTTGAGGTGGAGGCATCATTATGGTTGGACTCGATGATCCGGTGGGTCTCTTCCAACCTGGTGATTCTATGATTCTATGATCAATAAGTCTTGATGCTTCTTTTGAAAGAAAACCAGATGAATAAAAGGTATACTTTGCAAATCTGATGCTGAAATGCAAAAAGAAAGCATGCAGAAAAAGGGATTCGTTGCTAAAATTAAAGGAAAGGTAGCTATGTGATGATCGTTCAATGACAGTCTAAACAACATTATGCCAAAAAATTACAGAAAGCCTTGTTAAATGGGGATTAGGCACTGCGATGAAAGGAGGAAATAGCCAGCAAGAAGCTGAATGGAGTGGAAGTCATGTAGGATCACACTACAGAGGAAAATGTAAGTCTGTGCATAGACTCCCACCTAAGTGGATCCTGATAACGCCAGCATTAATTACTAGTGATTTTCATGTTTAAGATTATTTGAGCTCTTTGAAGGTGGCCGAATTATTTGGGAAACAAAATCTAGCAGAGACTATGGGACAACAAGTTCCTGCAGAAAGCTACCTGCTCAGGTGAGTGCCATCAAGGCACTGTCCATCACGAAACAGCACATCAGCCAGCTGGATTGTTGAGTTTGTGCCTTCCAATGTTTCCTGCTACACTTATCCATTCTTGCATTGCAAATATTTTTGGCAACAATTTCTGACACTTTAGAAGTATGGCAGACGCTGCAAGAGTCCTTCTCTCTAGGGCTGTTTTGGCTAATGGTAATTTTGTCCCTAAATTGTTTAAGGAGGGAAAATGCCCCCTCCTATGGTGAATTGTTAATTTGTGTGTGTGTGTGTGTGATGTGTATGGGATATGTGTGGTTCGTAGTTTGTTTCAGTCTATGTGTCATACTGTCATCATTGATATAACCTTGCTGAGCAAAACTGAGAACACCTGTTTTCGCTGAGTGATATTTTTTCTTCACATTTGTCACAGCTATTCTCATTATTTACAGTGTATTTTTAGTCCTCACATTTAATCACAGCATAAAGGTGCAAAAGACTCTTCCACAAGAAAAAAAATTTTTCATTATCTTGTTTTTTAAGTAATTATATCATGTTTTTGACATCTAAATAAATGGACTTTATTAAGCAGGATCATGAGCTGAAATTATTTAGTATTCCTTTTTTATTATCTGGTGTAGCCTCTGCTGGGAGTTGTGAGTTTCTTTTTTTCATTTCCAACATTGATTCTTGCATTAGATGGTTACATTGAATAATTAATATACTTCCTGTGATTGATGATTTGCATGGTCTGAATATTAGGTTATCAATCACGACCCAGTTGTTCTAATGCAATCATATTGAAAACGTGTCAAAAACTGTTTACCCAACAATGACAACAGGGGCTGTGATATTGAAGGTGCCTGATGCACTACAGCAGGAAATATCCTGGTAGAACATTCATAATGCAGAGATTATGAGTTCCTCAAATTGATGTTACAAAACCCTGGAGCCCTTGGTGAGAGTTATCAGCTCCAATAAGAAAAGCCCTTTTTTCAGCTAGAAAATTGTACTGATTTCTTTGCCTTTTATCAGCTGCTTAGTGACTTTTTTTGAGCTCACAGTGTAAAGTAATTATGTTCTGTGCTGCATGGCATAAAGAAACTGGAACAAAAATCCAAAGTGTTTTTTTTTTTAAAAAAGGAATGGCACTGCCTGTACCTGTTGTTACTGGAAGGAGAGCACATTGTTGAGATCTTTCACTGGATTACTGTAAACATTGAAAAAGTGGATTTTGCATCTGTGGGAATCACTAAACAGGAGCACCACATTTTAACATTCAGAGTATAATCCACAATTTACATGCAGTGTATTTCTTAGCTTGTAGATGTTAATGCACAGCCTGTTGGTTCCATTTCAATATCCTGTTACTATTTACCTCTGCCAACTACAACGACTCTCAGGCTTTAGTTGTGCATACTCATTTCAATTTTTCTTTAATTTTCAAAAAAATTTCTGAAAATTCAGATTAACACAAGAATTATTTTGAGATTCAAATCCACAACCCCATGCTGATGGAAATACTTCCTTTGAGCACGGCAGAATCACTCACTTAAGCCAAAGCTGCTTGAAGTGGAGAAGTCTAAAGCAATGGGATTTATAACTACAACCAGCAAAACAAAGTTGCTTCCTTCTATCTGCACTGGGCTTCCACTCTGAACTGTAGAGTACATGGATTTCCCAGACTCATTCATTCACAAAAGGTCACACAGTGATGCTTTTCCTGGCATTTGCCAGTGCTTTACTCCTCATTTCACCTTTTGGCTTTTACGGAGACCTCAAAAGCATAGCTCCTTGTAGCTCACTGTTGTGCTTGACATTAGGCAACTTAATTAGTGGATTTAGAGTAAAATCAGATTATTCATCAAGATTAAAAGTACTATAGTTTTCTCCAATTGTGAGGACTCCATGAATTCTGGCTAGCCTTAAAGGCATTTATTCATGGAATTTATACTGGTGTGGTCTCTGAATAGCTGGAATGGTTGGCAGTCAGAAGAAGAAAGACAATTGAAAAATTTAAAAGCTTGGAAAAAAAGGAAGCCCTACAATTTGATTCCCCTTCTTCCCCCTGTAGCCAGTACTTTAGTCTGTTCCTCCAAAAGAGGAAAATTGCATAGGAGCTAAGTAATTTAAGTCATACAAGCAGCAGGAAGGGTAATCTCCTGGGATATCACCATGGAGGAGACCAAGTATTTCAATTACTTAATATATGACAATATTAGCCTTGTTGTGTCTCACAGTGATTAAAGCAGAAAACAAGTATGCTCATTGTTGTAGGAAAAAGGATTCCTAAAATAATTTGTAATAATAAAACCACAGAAAACTGGAACTGGAGATAGCATGGTTGGAAAAGGTCTAGTCATCTAATTTCTCTGCCAGAGCAGGATTTCAGGGTGAATTTTGGCATATTCTTAGTGCAATAGAGTTACTTAGAAAACTATGACCCAACTTGTTGGATCTGAACACAACCACAGTGATTCATGATTTTTATGATATCTTGGCTAGAACCTCTACACATAATTCAAAGCGCCTCAAACACTAGTGCTTCTACAACCATGGAAAATTAAGCAAATTAATTTGATTGAAGAAAAGCTAAGGCATTTCTTAGCTTCAGCAAATTACGCTGTTTTCTATTAATCACACTAAACAGTTCCAGAAGTGTCAGCTCAAGTCAGTGAGAAAAATTCTATTAGATTTCTCCTAATTTTTTAGAAACTGTCTTCAAAATGAGGCAATACATAAAGAGTACTTTCTGAATTTTCATTATTTGCCCAATATTTTTTAAAGCCTTTGGTGTCCATTAGTAATCTTTCTCTCACAGCTATTAGATTTTACAACCTTTGGATTTTTTTTTATATTGGAAGCAAGGACTGTCCATTTATTGATATGACCTCAGGAAAGGCATCTCCAGAAAGACTCCGTATCTGAGACTGACTAAGGAAGAGTTAGTAAAGGTAACACTAATTTCTCTCTCTCTCTGGTGACTGATCTTCTGAGTATTTGTGTATTTGTTCTGCCACGGCGTCTTCTCTTGACTGCATCATGGTAGATTTTAACGTATCACACATTATATATGAAGTAAGTCAGATGAAAAGTGTAGAAAAGGAGCATAAAAAATTACTCATCTTGTAAAAGCACTCACTGCTTTATAAAACCTTCCTGCAGGAAAAGCTGCTCTGCTTTCTGAATCAGCATTTTTTTAATTAACGTATTTTTGGTCATTGTGCCAAGACTAGTTTTCAGTTGTTTAATATCTCATCCAGTAGTAGAATTTTCCTTGGAAAGAAGCAGCATTTTATAGAAAGTGTCAGTAAACTGTTTTTCTATGGAAAATATTTGAGTAGCCCTCCTCTATGTACATAGCTATAAATATATTAGGCCAATCTGTGCTAACTTGGTTAATTGTGCTTAATTGTTTAAGCACATGGCAACCATCTCTGCAAGTTGTTTCCAAAACCAAAATACTCTAGCAAGCTATTTAACGTAATAGGACATAGCAGGTGTTGGACCACATCTTCAAACAAACAAAAACCAAACAATGATGAATATACTGTAAGAAGTAATGTAAAAAATGTTCTTCTTCTGACCCACAACACCTCTAAAGGAAAATAAATCTCTCATCCTCCAATACAGAGCTCATGTACAGGGTGCAAGTCTTTCGAAGCAACCAGTGACATATCTGATACTGTGATTAGAAAAGATCAAAATAGGCATGGACTTCTGAGGAGAGATTGTGAAACATATCTCGTGGACTGAACAATCCTCCATATACCACAATTAAAAATAAGTACAAGCAAAGTCCATTTCCTGCTGACTCTGAATGGAAAAGAGCTGGAGAGAAGAAGAAAAAAGTGCCTGTACATGTTTTCTTTATAATTTTAGAATGCATTCAGGCTTCACACCAGGCAGCAGAGAGAGAGCAGCAGAGCATCACCTGCCCTGCGCCCACCATAAGACGGATGACACATGAGGTTCCTGAAGCACGTGACAGCTACTTTATGTTTGATGTCACTGATGCCAGTCTAAGGTGACAGAGTTGTCTTATTCTAAGCATCATTGCAAATCCCATTGCTGTCTGTGGATACTTCTTATAGCTATTGCAGACACTGTAATCACTGCAGAGAAGGTGACAGGATATTTCTTTGCTGTTTTGTTAACTTCTAATATGAATATTAGGAAAAAACCCTAGATATTGTGCAGAATTAGGCAATTTCTTTGCCAGAGGTTTGTATTTGTTTCTAATATTGTCTTTCTCCCTCCTATCCTCTGCACATGCGAAGGTCCTCAGTGACAATATTAGGATGAATGCATCTGTCAGCTTCAAATTGTGACTTTTTTTCTCTTTTTGTAGAGCTGTCCCAAAGCATACCTGGGAGCTGGGAATGTTAAAAAAAAAGCAGAGGCCTCTGTAGCGTAAAATTGCTGGCCTTGGCTATAACATGCATGCCTGCCAAAACAAGGAAGAGGAGGCTCATTAGGTAACTCCGACTCCCACTGAATTTGCTATTTTTGGGTCAGCTGTCATGTGCATGGGGTGATCTCCCTGGCCTTGCCATTCATTGTAACATCTCAATACCAACCTACTGTACCTTCCCCCCTCTCACATCTGGTGATGGGAGAGAGAAGTAGCCACTGCTGATGTTATGCCATTGGGTCAAATGGCCAATTAAGCAAGCACGGGCTGGATGTGCCCAGATGGGCTTGGTTGGGCAGATGGGAGCAGAGGCATTGCCTTGGAGCGCCCTGAAAACTGTCCTTTCCACCTCTGCCACATCCCTGGGAACTGCCAGGAAGAGTATCTGAGCTGCCTGTAGCTTTAATGGTGCAGCACAGGGGAGCAGAGGTCTCCCAGGATTAATTAATGGGCATCCTGAGAACACATTCTCATTACAGCTATAGCGCTAGGGCTTTTCCTCATTTTGCAGAACATCAAACGTATTAGATAGTGTGCAGGGTGGAGGTGGGGAGGAGTAGGGAAGGCAGAGATGGCAGTCAGAGGGAAGAAATATGGACCAGGAGACTGAATCTGACCCTGTCAGAGGCTGTCACAGGACTTAATGTTGGATTTATTTAAACTGGATTTCCTCTGGTGTAACGCAGCTCACTTCGGGGGAATGAGCCTTGCTTTCGAGGGGTGTGTGATCCCTTAGGGAATGAAATGCCACTGATAATAAAGAGCTCGTGCTGACATCCTCCACCACGATTTTTATTTGTTTGTAGCTGCTCATTCTTTGTTAAGAGCACAGAACTGATGAGGCACGTGTGTTTTGTTTCTCTCATGTGATTTTCCCCACCAGTCAGCATGGCTTATGCTCAATTAATTCCTTCAATATATGGTTCCCCCCAGCCTCATCTGCACATGTGTAGCGTGACAGGCAGTTGTGAATATACCACTAACTGTGTCCAGACAAAGGCGTGAGGAGGCTCCATGAGGGGTCTATTAACTCCATAGACAGACTGTGGCTTCGGCTTCAGTGTAGCCCCTTTGCAAGAGGGTTTTCTTATTTGGTGAAACACTTAGTCAAAAGTGTTTCCTCCCTCCTGGTGAATTAACTGCCACTCAGATGCTGGCAAGCTGTGGCACTGCCATCTGAACTGCGTCATGAAAAACACTGGGGTAATTGGACGCGGTTCCCCAGTGCTCTCAACCATATATAAACACAAACTCCCTGCTCTGAAAAACTCGGGGTTTTACCTTGTACAATCAAATGGTGCAGGTGATCAAATCTGGCTGAATGTTTTAATAAAGAAGGTGCTCTGACCATGTTCTATCCCATTGGTATGATTAAGCAGCAATTACTTTCTCTGAAAGGGCACTAAATTTCACAGCCGTCATTTCATCTTTTTCTTCACAAAACAGCAAGAAATCCATTCATATCTTGGGTAGATGTATCTTCGCCTCAGCAGTGAAGTAAGGTGCTCTCAGATAAAATTTAATGCTCTGAAGAACAGGGAGCAAAATAAAACCGGCAGTTTTCATCACAAAAAATTATCTTTATCTGCACTGGGAATTTCAGAGGTATGAGGTTGTACTAGCCGGGGTGCAGTCTAATGACTAATCCCATTAGAGGTGTTGTTTACAGATTACCCACTTGTTTGAAGGACTAGAAAGCAGCGTTGGAATAAAAAAAAGAAATCAAAAAGAAGAGAGACTATTTTTTTAGAACTGCTGTGACACCAGAATGTGAGAGATGTTAGTTATATTGAAACACTCCTTCAGCCGACAAGGTCACTTGTGGCAATAATCCGCTCATTAGAGGTGTAATCCATCACTCAAGTAATATCAATTTAGTGCCAGGGTTTTAATGCAGGTTGTACTAATCATTAGCGGCAGTTTGTCAACTGCATAATTCACAAGGGATTGTGGGTATGCATGATTTAGCAGGTGACCCTTGACCTCTGCTGAGTAAGAAGCCTGCCTTAGAGGCAAAATCAAGAGGGACAAAAAGCAGTGCTCACTCACGAACAATTATTATGCTTAACAGCATGACTGTCATTTTAGAGGGGAAGGGAAAAAACAGTATGTCCTGAATAATGAAGGATTAAAATTCACCTGAGACTTGGGTCCAGCTACAATGCTGGAGTCACCACCCGCACTTACTGGGGCAGGAGGAAGACAACACTTTTTTTTTTTAATTGTTTACTTCATGGCACCTTTGCTAAGAGCAATAAGCTCTTCTGCCATGAAAAACACGAGGGGTGATCACAGCAGCCCACTTATTTATTCTCCCATGGTGAAAATGCTGGTTTACTCCCGTCTCTATCCCAGGTGCCAAGCACTAGGATTGACCTGTGACTGTCATAGGTGAAAAGTATTAGTTAGGAAAGTCTGCATTAGTGTCAGACAGGTAGAGGATTTCCCCTCAGGCTGTTAATTCATTTGGAGGGAAAAGGAGAATAACCTGAAGTGAATTTCTGTGCCCCCCTGAAATCTGCTCAGAGAGTTAAATGTGTAGTTTGATTTACCAATCATTATAAATGTAGTATAGCATCATATTCTCTATTTCAACTCTTGGAAAAATCCATTTCTTTTCACATCCCACTTGGGAAGTTATTGGTGTCTTCCCTTGCTGTATTGCTGCTCTGTTTTATAATAGCAATAATCCTCCTGAAACCTGGCAGCCAGGACCAGTTAAGTGCCCTAAGCTTTACTGCAATTAGCATATTCTTTTGCTTGCAAAAATACAGAATTGGCTTTGACTTAAAACCTGAAATTTAAGAAATTATTTAGCCTGTAATTTGCTCAATTTTTTATGGTATTTTGAAAGCAGGGGTTGGGTGGAAGAAAGAGGTCAAACAACTCAATAATTTAACAGAAAAAAAATGGCAGGTGAACTTGTGAGTTTGTCTCTTTTGGATGGGAATTTTATTATCCACACCAGCCTTCTGCTTGTAGGGTTTTCTCTTACTCTATCTGTATGTTACCAGTACGCTTGTATTTAAAAATTATGCTTGGAAGGACAAGAGAGGCTGGGTCAATGCATTTACTTGCTAAATGTTTTGAAATGCCACCAGTGCTGTCAACAACAAATTTACACTGTAGTCCTTGTCAGCTCCTCAAGAAGAGGGCGAGGAGCACCCAGACAAGTGACCACTGTCACCTGGCAGCAGAGGCACCCGGACAAATGGATGGACAAGCCTTCCACAGGCTGAGCTTTCTCTCCCAGTGTCTGTTTGGCTCAGTGGTGGGGATGGTAGGACAAAGAGGAGGGGCACGGCTGCCTTGCCAGGGACCCACATCCCTGCCGGTGGAGGCGAGGGAAAGCTGCGGGTGGGCGCAGCAGTGTGGCTCAGTTTAGCTGCGTCTACTTGGCATTGCCCTGTCAATGACTATGGGGAGAGCTGCCCAGCTGCCCAGAGGAGAGGATTTGCAGGGTGAGCTGGCCTGGTGGTGGTAGCCCTGGATGCGAGGCAGCCAGAGCCAGCTCCTGGCTGGCCCCTAGCACATCCCAAGTGGTTAGAGGTAAAGAAGGTTCGATGAGGGTCCATGCAGGGGTGGAACCAGTGTCACGCATGGAAATAGCTTGCTTCATGTTCTCTTCAAAACAGCCAGCGCTGATGCAGAGCTGCAAGCCAGGGATGTGGGCTGCATCCCACGTTTTACCCACATTTATCCAAGGACCTCCCAGTTCTTTGCATGGTTGCCCAGTGTCCAGTGTCCGAAAGAAAAGGTTTTTGTGCTGCTGGTTTTGATGCTGATTTGAGCAGGGCTGTGTGCTCCTTCATGAGGCAAAACAATTGATGAACCATAATACTGAGGGCCTAAATGTGTGACTGCTTTATGTTTCAGAGGGAGCTGAATCATTGCTGTATCATTCCTACTTGTGGTGCAACTTGGGTAAAGGCAATGAAGACAGGAATTTTACTGCAGTTCCTGGAGGTCATTGACAGCTCGATTGGTACTTCATAAGAAAATAAAAGAGTAAACTCTCCATAACAAGGTATTGACACCACCTAATTTGAGGGATCTGCCTCTCTGCAATGCAAAATAGAGGGCTACAGTCCTGCAGCAGGTAATTCACCCTGCTTAAGCCATGTTCTTGCTCCTAATTATCTTCTTGTTTAACTCCACAGCTTCGGTAGGTACCTCAGAGAGTGGCTGTGGATCCTGCCCCCAGGGCAGGTTGGGTCCCCCTGGTGGCTTCTGAAGAGGTGAGATGCTGCAGTGTGCCACTTTTAGATGGTGCATCTATTCCCTGGCTGGAAAACTATCTAATGGAGCGCCTGTGAGTGGAGCCTTCAGTGCTGTTCAGCTGCTCTAAGATGGGTGTCTACTTTAATGTGAGCTGAATTGCTTAATTTAGGTATTTGAGGTGAAACACATCCAAAGTGACTTGTTCAAACAAGGAGAGAAGCAGGAAATGGAACTTCAACATGGGGTCAAGCCCTGACTGTAGTTCAGCCATCATTTAGTGATTCCTCTTGTCTTACATATTTAGATTGTATGGGGGGTCTCCTGCTGCAAAGGAGACTGCACTTCCATAATAAAAATTAATTAAAATTCTTAAAGGATATCACATACTCAACAGTTCAAATGTCAATAATAATAATTAAAAAAAGCTGTTAAGGAAAGCAGTTTTCATCCAGTTAGATTTAAGATGCCAAATTTCTTCCTCAGGTACATGCATACAAAGAAGGCAATGAATCCAGCCAACATTTGCCTAATGAGTTGATGTTCTCCTTTGCTGGAAGTCAAAAACCTCCACAGCTTCAGGCAATATTCTTGCCCATGGTCATGGGAACAGTAAAGCTCATGTCTCCTGTGGACTGGCCGAAAAAGGAGGCAGAGACAAGCTAAGCCTTTATTTACTTAACTGTATTTTGATCACATCCTTCATATAATTGTAACTTATGTAAGAGTTCCTTTTTTTTCCCCTCTTTTGGTGTTTTAACTTCAAAAGCTGCTGTTAGTAGGAAATGGGGGGAAAAAACAAAGCAAACAAAATGTTATACTATCATTAACATTCTGATATTTGGGTATATCAGAGGATAATACAGTGCCCATCTGGACTGCCTTAACAACACACTTAATTGCATTATATATGGAGAAGGGATTCAAAAGAACAAAGAATTCAAGCTATTCTATTTAAGTAGCCCATTGCTGTGGTATCTAAGCACAAGAGTAGATGAGAGTATAAAAAAAGTAGATTGCTAAAAGCCACACATACCAAATCTTACACACAGTTCTGCATAGATTTTAATGAAACAAGCAGAGTGGCAAGCTGGATATTAGTGGCAACAGATTTACTCCGAGTGTTCATAAGGACATAAACTTCAACGACTTCCAAAGTGAGCTCTCCTCACCATGGGTAGGCCCCACAACACTTGCTGGTTTCACACACAGCTGCTAGTCACATGGGACAGGGTTTTAAAGGCATCTCCTGCCTTAAGGAGGCTGATCTAGTGGGGCTTTAAAAATATTCAGCCACTTAACTCACACTGAAATTTCATGCCAGTAATCCTACAAGCTTTCTATGGTTAGATTTCTGAATACTCCACACAGAGCTGGGGTGTCCTTGTGGCCTGTGGGTGGTATTGGTATGGAGATGATGCTCTTCAGTGCCTACCATCAACCTAGACCAGTGGTGTAGGTTCTGGCTGCTGCTGCCTCTAATGAGTTGGTAGAGGCAGAGAGCAGAGAGGCATTGGAAAGCGCATGTCCTTACACAGCAACACTGCTACACTAAAGCAGTGATTGGGGTGATGGGAGAAAGCTGTCTGTGCCTCTTTACTGGTCTGAACAGTTTGAGGGATCGTGCTTCTCGTTGTTAAAACTGTGCCTGAGGAAATGGTGAAGTTCCTAAGTCTGTATCTAGAGCAATCTGATAACTGCGAGTCTGCTTTTCTTCTGTATTTCCAGGCACGTTGTGACACTCAGAATCATTAGCCTTCTCTCAAAATATATTCCTAATATCATTGGTAAGCAACTGTTCTCTTTGGTGGATGGAGTTCAAATAGCAGTGATCTGCATTACTGAAAACTGAAGAGAAGTGGGTTCACAAGTCATTGGAACTATTGTTTCCTAGTGTTTGCATACAGAATTGTGTGAATCTGCTCGATGGCTAAGAACAGAGCCGGTAGTCCACATACTGATTCCACTCCCATGGTCTTTCCTCAAGATAGGATCTCCCTGGGAGAACTTGAACCATGCGGAAAGCATGTGTGCAAACAACTGCAGACAGTGAAATTGTGTGTCAGAGATGGGGAAAGACCTGTGTTCATGTGAGACCTTGCCTGTACAAGCCTGACTTTGTCCCTGTTGGACAAGCAGCATCCCAGCTTCTCAAGCATGTTCCAGCCCCACATCAATTTCCCAGAGGGGCGCCTCCCTCAGGGAAGTGCTGGATGATCTCTTTAGGACGATTCAGCTGCCCATCTGTAGCTCTGGGGAACAGCTGCTCTGATGAGGATTGCTGAGACACCCGCATGGGCAGGCAGGTGCAGCACAGCCTATAGGGTCTGTTCAGAGCAGCAACATCTCACCCTGCAGCACCACCTGTGCTGGAGTCAGGAAATCACAACAAAGGGCTTGATGTCCATCCTACCAGGTCTCCAAGCCCAGGATCTTTCTCCCACTGCTTAGCATCCCTCTGCATGGCAATGTAAATTTGAAACGTCTCAATTTGATTGAACTCCATTGTTTTGACTTCTCTGTTTTTATCTTCCTGGTTTTACTTTTCTTTCTGCTGTGTTTGTTATTTTTTTTGGCTACTGATTTGTTTTGAGATGTTACACTTCTAACCACATTTCCTTTTTTTTTTGTCTTCTTTCTTTTTTATGGTGGCTGCCTCCACAGACCACAGATACTCCGATAATATCAGATGCAAAAGATTCTAGGCGCCTCAAAGTGTACCATCTTCTAGCAATATTTGGCATATAAGATAATACATCTGCACAGTGATCATTGTAACTACTACATTTTAAGTAATTCTGTACATTAAAAATTAAATTTTTGGACTCATTACAACTGACATGCAAACATTTCAACAGCAAGATTTCAGTGATTTATCTCAGTTAAACTCCAGGCAGCAGATGACACACAGTCGGCTAAGGAAAATATGTTAGTCTTTTTTTTTCTCCCACTGCTTTTAGTATTTGCTCAGTATCATTACTATAAATATTCAGTCATCAGAATCAACACAACTGAAGCTAACAGAGCAACTCCAGATTTACATCAGTGTAAATGAGAGCAAAACTTGATCCCTCACATGTAATTTATCTTTAATTCTGGTTTAAGTCTCTCTCATCTTGCTGAATAAAAACTGATGTTCTTCTCACACACAATCTGTATACCATTCATTAGTGTCTTTTCTGTTTGGAAGAAAGCTTGGAGCCTGTGGTAATGAAAGCTCAAATCCTGGGGAGCAGTACACATGGTATTTTGTTTTAACTAAATGCTGTATTGGTATTCTCATGAGTGGCTTTGCATTACTTGAACATTTATGAGTGGCTTGAACTAATAAATCTCTAATTAACACTAATTACTAATTAGGTTATTGATTCCTCTGACTGTGGATTTCTCACTGTTTTTATTCATAAGTAGAGTATTATTTTAAAAATTCTTGTAGATATGTTCCTAAACAGAGCTCACTCCTGCCATGGAAAAGGAGCAGAGCAGCAGGCTATAGGGAGTCTGTTTGTCAGAACAGCACCTGGGCTTATTCAGACTGGGAAGGTACAATGAGGGAGAGAGGTACTTTTATTTGCTAACTAACTGAGCTGTCTGGGTGCTGCCTTCTTGTCCAGAAGCACTGGAGAACCCCAGAACTTTTCTGCTTTCCCATGCAATGCCTCCTGTTCGTGTCTTGTGTGTGTGTCTCAGACTGAGCACCAAGAGTCTGGCTTCAAAGGGTGGCTGATGCTCTTCTGGAGGCATTTTGGGGATCCTTGTTCTGTTTGGTCTCATGCAAAGACCTAAATCAAATCTCTTGGAGCAATTTGGAGTATCTTGCTTTGCTTCACACAGCTTGCCTTTGCTTCTCTTTGTGGTTTTACTGAAAAAAAGAAGCCCTTATGGATACTAGTGCTCCCAGAAGAGCTTCCCCTCCCATGCTCCCATCTCTCTTCAGCATCCGTCCTGCTCACTTTCTACCTGGCAAGTCAAAAAAGATTCTTTGCTAGAGCCTCTGTGAAAAGTGCTCCAGACACTGCATTTACAGAGCATTCCCAATAGGTCTTTGTGGAATTGGCCCCACAGGGGTCAGGAGCTCCATAATCCCATTTTCCCCCAAGAGTTCAGAAAGCAGGACACCCAGAGCAGGAACCTTAGGGTTGTGGAGTCCTACACCAAGCACTCACCCAACTGCTACTGCCATTGTCGTGACATGTCACCAATCTTCTCTCGGTTTGTTATAAACTCATCCATAGAGTTTTGTTCTTGTATTTTATTGAGCATAACAGTTAGCTCACTGTCTGCTGACTTCCTTCACTTGAAGGCAGAGCACACACAAGTGATTGAAGAGAATTTGGCTTATTTCACTGACAGGAGTGATTTTATCTGGTAGTGGTTGATTACCTCTGTGGTAAGACTGGCGGAAGAGGTCAAATGCAGCATTGCTTTATTATATTATGAGGCAGTTTCAGTTGGAGTGGTTTTGCATGTGGTACATCTTCGATTTGCAAACCCAGACAAGCACAAAATCTGGCTTACTTCTTGTTGGCATTAATTGTAGGGAACATGTAAAGTCTCTTTTCTGGTGGCTGCTCTCTCTTTCTGTTTATTTCTACATGCTACTCAATATAACTGTTTTGATCCTTACAACCCTATGTGGGCTATGTGATGAGCCACTTGTGGCACTGAAGATCGATGGTGCTACATTCATGTTGATGTTTTCACTAGCACAATCCAGGCTCTGCCGAACTTTGCTATTGCATGCATATAACTCCCTAGGACAACTGTGGGAGGTGTCTGCATGTGGCAGCAAGGAGATAGGGCTCCCTGGACAGCAACATCTGGGGACCAGAAACTGAGTATTCCTGGCTACAGGCCCCTGACTCTGTAATTTGATCTTCCTACCCTTCTGGTCCATCCCTTCGCAGAGCAAAGGAATAAAGAAGGGAGCTAAATATCTCTGGATGGGAGTCTAGGAAGCTAATTAATATCAATGAGATGTGTGTTATTTTTAGTCGTTGCAGATGTACTCATCTCTCATTATCTTGAACAGGGAAGAGCAAATATATAGCAGCTTCTGTCATGCTTAAACAAAACATTTTATAAATAGGTTATTGATTTGGACTTCAGAGAGTCCCAGTGAGAAATCTGCAAGTCTTCTCGGGGAGGTGGATGAAGGTGGGGAGGAGTTGAAAAAGTTAACTTAATGTGTCCTGTTTTGTAATGCTCATAAAGAAGAAGCCAAAGGCTTTGCTGTTTCCAGGTGGACCCAGTGGGTTTGAGTTTACAAAGAGTCTGGTTCCTGCAGACACCTGCAGACACTTTGCAGGCAGGCTGCTCGAATATCTTTATGCAATGGTCACTTCAGGTCCAGAAGGAGGGGTTTGTTCTGAGCCTGTAGGAGGAATACTTGTTTGGCCCAGCTTACCTGATCTTTTAATTTCCATATTTAGCAAGTACCCCAGATGTGTGTTGCAGGAAATAAGTAACTTGTCGGTGGTTTTGAGGTTTCTAAGCAAAAAGAAGATTACGTCGTTTTGCGCTGAAGTATTGAAGAGAGTGTTTTATATTTTGAATGCTAATGAGCACAGTTTTTTCAGACGGGAGCCATAAAACTGTCATTATGTCAGTGGTATGTCTTTGTTCTTAGCTTTGCTCTCGCTAATCAAAGACAACAGTGGTATATTTTGAGTTAATACTGTAACAAGAGGAATGGTATTAGTGGTCATCATCATGAGTAACTCCTGGACATGTGGTAATAATTTCTCAAGTGTTTCTGAATAGTGAATGAGTGAGAGAGAGGGATTTCAGCTCCATTGCTGTGCAGAATGGAATGTATCATTCAGCTGAAATGATAAATCTATGGCTCACATTTGAGGGTCTGTAAAAGCAAAATCTACTTTTTAATATAATTAACATATCTTCTTCCACAATCTTTTTTTTCCCCCTCCAATTCTGCTTTTCTGTTTAGGATAAAATAGCAGCTTTTAGCATAAGTATCTCAATGAGTGCAATCGTTTTTATGTTCTAAAGGAAATAATTCTGCTTTGGAAACCAAGCTCTCATGCTTTGAGTATTTTACTTTTGCATAGCTGGATGCATGTTTGAAAGCCTTTAGCTGCAATGGCATTTTCCTTCTTTTATTAACAAGATGCCTCCAGATTTAGCAAATACCTGGAAATAGAATTGGTAACATTATATATTTAAGTGCCGGTTTTCTCAGGGGAAAAAAAAATACCACCCAAACCTTTTTATTATCAGTCAGACAGTTTTCATTTATTCGGTGAGGCAGTCTGTTTGCATTGGCTGGCGGGTTCGTGAATGGCTCCTGCATAACGGATCATACATTTAAAAAATTCTTTCCAAGGCTTTTATAAAAATACAAAAAGTTAAATAACTTTAACACAGTTATGTGATCAGTCTGATTAAGTTAAGGCATTTAGTCTAAGTAATCCCGGTGGAGCTTCAGCAGTACTGTATGTTCCAGTGAAGGGAACAATTGGTGTATTTTCACTGTCTGACTGTGTTTCTCAGAGAATACTGAACAATATTAAACATTCAGAGGCTGCGTTTTCCCTTTGTTTTGACAAATGCTAATAAGTAGCTAACTGCAAGACGGGGAAAAAATCCTAATTCAAACCAGTTGCGTGATGGTAGAGCTCAGCAAATTCCCTGACCAGCAAGATGTAATCTGGAAAAAAAAAAAAAAAAGTGAAGTAGTAGCCTTTGCTAGCCTTTGAAATCACTAATAAAGTCATTAGACAATGTTTAGTTGAAGAGGAATGACTAAAGCTAGGGAAAGACTCCTTCTGAGTAGCTCTCAGAAGGAACATTAGCAGGCTTTGGTTTCTAATTAAGTGGTATTATTAGAAGCTTTGATAAAAGCCCTCACATGCGTGACATCTTGTATTTCTCTGTGTATCAAGAGTTGAAGTGAAACTAAAAAAAGAGACTTTTTAATGATAATACCTGAAAAGTGTTTTTCGGCAGACCCATACATCATTGTCAAGTGAAAAGATTAAACTTTATTGTTTCTTTTTGAACCAAGAACTCAAGGTGAGTGGAAATGTCTTGAAATGCAAAGTAGTTTGGCAGATAAAGTAAAATGGAGATGAAAACAGACAATAAAAAGACATTGGCTGTAATAGAGGAAAGAGCGGGGAAGTTCACTCTTTAATGTTGCTGGGAGAACTTTCTTTTTGCTATTAATGATAGCATTTAAGTGTTACAATTACAAGTTTTTATTGAAATGAAACATTTCATTTCAAGACTGACACCAAAGTAATTTTTGTGTGTAATGTGAAACATTAGTTATGTGATGCTGCTGCCAAAATAAACCCCACCATTCATTTAAAATATCAGGAAACTCCATTTGAGAGGGTAGTTATACATCCATTGAGGATACTCTGTATATTATTTTTCCTTGGTATTAATAAAGTCTATTAACAACATAACTGCAATTGATTCATAATGTCACATTTGTTTGCAAGTAATGGATGTAAGGTTAAAACGGTTTAACTATTACAATGTTTGAAAATTATTTCTGTTCCCTAAAGCCTCCTTTATTTTTATTGCAGTTTCTTTTTCTCCCTTCAGCAACCAGTTGCTTTGCAGTTGTTAAACTGCTTTCAGCTGTAGATACTCTGCGTTATCAAGATAGATGGTGCTTGGTGTGGGACTTCCACAAAGGTTGGTTGCTGAAAAAGTAACTTCAACAGTGCGCCTTTTAAAGATTTATTTAACATGTCCTTTAATAGGCCAGGCTGCACCAATTTCCACAGAAAGAATGCATTTTTCTGTCAAACTCCGCCGCGCGGCTGCTTTCCTGGGAGCCTCATCTACCCTCTGGTCAGCATATGAAATGTGCACCAGCGACCTCAAAGCACTTTAGCCACTTGTCTTCGTGCCGGTTGCTGGCGAGTGTCTGTGACTCCGGCTGCCTTTTGTAGCCAGGAGACAGAAGGTTTTGTTCTCCTTTTTGTGCTGCGCTTACAAAGACTGTGCGGACGACGATGTATCGAGAGTGCCCACACACTCCCCATTTGCTTTGACCGTATGTCATTCCCTTATCCATGTCCACTAGTCCAAGATAAAAGCAATCCTTGAAAATTTCTGCTGGGGTGGGGGGGCATCCCAGCATTGGGCACCCAGGCTTTGTGTTGTTAACTTCTGAGTTCCTAGGAAGGATATTGCCAAAATTACATACTTTATGGGAGCGGTTTTTTGTCATCTTAATTCACAATTCACTCTGCTCAGAGTTTTTTTTCTCAGGGGTTAAGACAAAAATGCAGATAAAAGCAGATTGCTTGGCACATGATAGTAGCTTTGTAAGGCACTAGGCAAGTGCTCCATGCAGGTACCTACACATAATTTGTTACAACAATTTGTTTTGCCTATTATCTTCTTTTACAGTCACATTCAATGATAATTAATCCATTTAAGAGAGTCTTGGCTTGTGTGCTGATCTGTATGCTACTCACACATGTAGGAAGGGTTCTATGTAGTTTTTTTAAAAGCAGAAAACAGAAGAGAAATAATTTTATTAAAGAAAATGCATATGCTTGAAAAAAAGAAAACCCTTCAAGTTCTTTCACCTAAAACACTGTCAATAGCTTACAGCAACAGAAATATTTTTTTAAAAAATCAGGTTTAGTTCTTTCTAATTGTATGCTGTGCATTTGCAATTTAATTTCTTTCTAAGTGGACAATGAAAATATTACAGACTGATGAACTTCATTTTGTTTCTGGTTACCACCAGTTAATTTCACCCTTTGGTTCCCATGCACTGACAGAGGGTTGCAATTACTATGGATTTTGTGTTGATGGAACTCAATGAGCCTTGTGATGGGTGGCAGTTAGAAGCACTTGGACAGATGGATTTCTGGACTACAAATACAACAGCAGCTATTTAAGATGCTTTTGAGGAAACTATTTTAATAGGTATTTTCAAGGAATTGTGAACTCTCAGATTTGCAAAGCATATGTATTTATAGCCTCTAAAATGCTCAGATTCTAATTGTTCTGCTCCTTTGAAGAGTGTCCTGAATTTTCACAGCTTGTTATTATAGGACTTCCTACCAGCATAACCACGTAACAGCATAACTGCACTTACCCATGGTACAGGAATTGGACTTATTAACTGTATCATTTTCCAAATGGTACATAATCTGCATAGACACTTAAGCCCCAGTCCTGCAAGCAGATCCATTGTGTTCATGGATCCAGTAGAGCAGTCCGTTTGCAGAAGATCTCATATACTTCGTACAGGGTTTCAAAAAAGAAGCATGTTTTTCATTTTGTCTGGTATTTTTTGTTTTACCCATTGAGGCTTGCAGTGTAAATCCTCGACAGACTCTCTAGTGAGGGCTCTGGATGGCGTTTTTCAATGTTTTCTAAAAGACAAGCAATCCCTCCAGTTTATCAGTGTTTTCACAAGAGTAATGACTCCATGCACATGCGGCATCCCAGTCTCATAGGCAGTGGACGGCACACCAGGAAAGCACGTCAATAGTGGAAAGCAGCTAATCTACACCATCACTTTTTGTGTCTTGATAATGCTAGATAGTGGTGTAAAGCGGCTGCTCTCAGATTTGTTAGCTTAAGAAAGCTTTGCCTCTTCAGTGACATATTTGTGATAAAACCATTGCTCCTGTCTGGAGAGAACAGAAAGCGGGAGCTGAAATCTGCAACAGTGTCATTGTTCCCAGAGGTACAGTAATAGGCTTCACTTTACAGTGCTGTACCTCACTTGGAAAACACTGTCTCTGGGAGTGATATAAACTCCTTTGCAATACAGATAATAGACTTCAGGACTACTTAAACTTCTTAAGACAATAAGCCTTGGACAGCTGAGTGTATTAACTACATCATTTCAAACACATTTGTAGTTTTTTCTTTCAGGTTTTGGATGGCTCACTAACATTTACATTAAACTTTTGACTGTTTAAACCACTTTTGTGATTACTTATTTTTTCAAGCAGAATGAGAACTTAGAAAGCTACAACCCAAACTTCTGGACTACAATCACCACCTCAGATCAGCGGCTCAGGCAATTTGTTAACACTGAACACAATGTGTTACATTAATAACTGTTCGAATTGGAGGGAAAAAATAACATTNCTTTATGGATTGCTTTGCATAAAAAAAATGAGGACAGATAGTTTATTTAGCTGAATTTCTGCAGTGCCTTAGGTAGTGCAATGTCTGTCCTGGGCTTTTTTATTTGAAGGTCAGTATGGCACTATCCAGAGCAACAGTTTCTCCAGGCTGATAAGTCCTGTTGATTGTGGGAAGAGAGTCAGGTTTTGCTCTGAGGCACAGACTGCCTCCTAGCTTGTCATGGGGCTTCCTCCTTGTGACCTGGGATGTCCCATCTGTGTAAGACAGATGCTGTAAGGCTGCTCTGTGCTGGGTGGCTTGCTGGTGCCCCTGCACTGACTGACCTGTCAGCCATCTATGCTGGGCTGTTGTTGAACTACCCCTCCAGACTTGCTGTCTGGGGGAGCACTGATTTGGTTCTCTGTCCTCTGCATAGACGTCAACTTCCTTGGCACAATATCTTAAGGCTGCTATCTCCTGGTCTCTCATATGGGTTTTAAGGTAGTCCCCCACTCCAATATCACTATGATGTAGTAAGCGAGCAACATTGAGTCCTTTAGAAGCCCTGATAAAATCTCTGGTCTTTCAGTAAAGCATTATCACTCTACCAGGAATTTTTTGCTAACTCCCTCTTTCCCTTAAGTAAAACAGAGATGCTGAACAAAAGATGTTCAGATTGCATGAGTAATATGCCCATAATTTTACAGAATATGGGGGATAATTACCATTTTTACTGATCTCTGACTTTCACCTGAAAGAAGGATAAAAGTTTCTTCATTAACCCATTGTAGTTAGTCATAGGAGTAAAAACTCTAACCTGATCTGAAGGATAATTGACTTTCTTGCCTGTTTTAGCTACCTGAGGCATGGGAAACCAGTCTGAGGCAAACATCTAGACAGCCTCTACACTCACCATCCACCCCAGGATGAGTAATCATATCCTAAAAATTATGTCTACAACCACAACTTGAGGTACAAATTCCTTTCTTTGCTTTAGCAGGTGTCCACACAGCTGATTTAACCTAACATTTAACCAGATAAAATTAAGTGGGATGAATGCCACCCAACTAACTATAGGGTGTCATGATTAAGACACAAACTTCATTTGTGCAAATGCATCAGCACTGTCACTTTTTCTCAGTGAAAGAGGAACTTAATGCCTCAGATCGACAGCTCAGTAGTGCTGTCATACCTGGTGCTACACACCATATATCACAAATTCAGTGACAGTCAATGACAGTCATTCTGTCAAACGGCCTGATTCTGTTTGACATGTAACGCCCTTTACCCCAATTTGGCAGTGGCAAGAAGCCACACAGGTGATGTAAATAATATTTAAACAGACCTTAGGGCATCTCAGCACTGCCTGAACAGCATAACACTAGTCTGGTATAAGAGCCTAGAGAATTTTGTCCTTGAATTCAAAGGGTGCAGGATGTATCACAGTTATTGTTACAGAGGGGTTAGACCAGCCAAATAATAGCTGAATTTATTATTCATCACATGATATTTGGTTAGGACTAATAGATACAGCATGGTTCCATGAATTCACATTTTAGGTTGTATTTTGTCTTTTCAGTACATGGGGCCTTTAAAAATACATGTAGATTCGAGCAAGAATATATTCTGTCATCCCAGCAGTCTTAATAATGATTTAATTGTTCCTCACTTGATATGGCAATATTAACGTGCTTCTGCGTGTGTTTAAAGCACATGAGTTTCCAGGTTACCGATACTCATGTGCAGGAGCAGCACAGAAGTTCTGAGCTGTTCTTTTTGGCTTTTTTGTGAGTGTGTACATGAGTGTGTACAAGAGCTATGTTATAAGGATAAACGACTGTGGAATTATACCCCAGAAGGGAAAACAGGAATTATATTCTTAAGTGTTAGGAAGGAACACAGCCAAGGCCCAAATGAAAGCATCTTTTATTTTTCAACTTCATTGATCAAAAGCTTCTGTGTATAATATGCTAAATGACATCTGACATATCTGAGATGCTGGGATAAAATACCAATAGCAAAAAATCCCAACCAATAACAGCCAAGGTTTTACTGCTAGTGAAACTAGTAAAGCTGAGGAGAAACATTAAAAATACGTGAATTACACCCAAGTAACTGACAACTTTACTTAGCTATTCCATACATTAGAGGATAAATCTCCATTCTAGGAAGTTTCAATGCCATTTTAGTTATCCATTTAATCCACCTATTCATTTAGCAGGAATGGTAATTACGGGAAAATTGCTGCCAAACTATGATGTGCAATTAAAATTCAGGCTATTTTGTGTGATGCAAAATCTCCCTTTTTTACTATCATCTTACAAATCCTCTGATAGAAAGTTTGTGCCTTTTTGAAACAGAGCTTGTAATAATAAGCCATCTGGCTTACTTAAACATGAAAGATTAAAATGATATACAGTATGAAGGCTTCCTATTCAATTGCTAATGTCCAAGAACTCAACTCCAGTGGTGAAAGCTGTCATTTGGGGGGAAGAGGTAATTAAAAGATTTCCTTGTAGAGATGGGTCCTAGAGCAGGGGACTGGCACATCCAGCAAGCAAAACTAATTTTCCAAAAGAAAGCAATGCTGGCCAAATGTCTTGCAAGATAATCTTCTGTATCCTTCAGTTCACTCGTAACTGCTTGAGTGGGACTGAAAGGTGGGTTGATGACTGGTGGGACAAAAGCAACCAAACCTTGCTTTATTTACCATACTAAGCCAGCAGTGCTTCCTAGCACAGGCTTGACTGAGGCAGACAACAATGAGAGAAAATGCATTGTGATTAAATAGCGACCCACTCTTTTTAAAGAGAAGTGGGAAAAGGTTGTAAATGTTTTAGGGAAACTACAATTCAGAAATGGAAAATCTGGATTCTGAGAAATGACATACAGAAAGGCAGTCTCCTGAGATGAACTTCTGAAAAAAAAATGCATTTAGTAGCTCTTACCTCTTTATAATAGGGAAAAGGCTAATTGGGGGCACAGTGCTTGGGCTTGTGCAGCATACACACCATAGGAATCAACAGGGTTATTTGTCAGCTGGCTACAGAGGGTAAACAAGGGACACCTCAGCTGTGATATTTGCACATCCTGTTGATTTCAGTCTCCTTCTGCCTTCCACCTCTGACTGATAAATTTCCAAACTGGAAGCAACTGAAAATCCTGTTGATCAGACAAAGTTCCCACCCTAGGGTCTGAACTCTAAGTGGAAGCAGAGCTGGGTATGAATCGTTACCAGACAGTGCTCCATATGGTCTGGAGTACTTGTAGGGAGTGCCGTATCTTTGTCTTACAAAGCAATGCCTAAATGTTATTACAAGTGAGTGTAACCCTCCCAGATGAAGAGATCATGTCTCATTCCTTATGCGAAGAAGAATTTAATACAGAATGTAAAACTCTCTGAATATTTTGATCTCCTTATGCCTTTTATAGCAGGGATCTACTTGGTTGAATTTTACAGAACTAATTTACAAGTCTGGAGAAACATAAACTTCCCATGTTCTATTCAATCACCATTGTTGTTCCTACAGAAGCCTACTTAATTACAAGAAGCCTATATTATCTCCATCTTGATCAGACTTTTTCAAGAGGGAGATGTTTTGAACTGCCCTATGCAGGTTGAGTACTCCATAAATAAAGAAAGAGTGCTAAACTGAGAACTTTCCCAAAAAGAGACACTACCCTCATGTGCTCCTTCTCAGAAGAGCTGTTTTAATAAAGACCCTATTGCTATTAATTCTACTTTCAGGCTCCATTTAGGCTGAGGGGAGGAAATAATGAATCATGACATAATGGAAGTCCCTGTGAAGCACTCAGCTTACCACACAGGAAACCAGACTTGCATGTGCATTTGTTTTTGTTTTTAAGACTAGGTCTAACAATAGCAGCCAATGGGAGCTCATTAACTTCATTGGGTGTTAACTTTCTCTTCAGTCTTTGGCTATCTTCCAGCTTAATTCCTCTGAGTCAGCAACACATTCAAAACAGGTTAAATGAATCCTTAGATAAGAACCTTGACTAAAGGAATAATTGATCTTTCCACCCCAGTTCATCACCCCTTCCAACTCTCCCCCCTCTCCCGCTAAACAAACAAACAAACAAACAAACAAACAAACAAACAAACAGTACTGCAAAAGCAAGTTTAGTTGATTCAGAGGTGGCAGGATGGGCAAAATTGGGGCGTAATTTGGATGAGTTGGAGAAGAAACTGTGTCAATGTCGTTAAGCAGCCGATAGGAACGGTAATGCATACTTGGTTTGGCAAAAGTGAGAAGAAAGGGCTGTAAGACTGTAGGAAATGAATGGACTGTATTTGCTTCTCTTAAGGAGCTTCCCTTCGTCTTTAGCACAGTTTCTCATCAACTGATTTTCTGTCAACTTTTACTCTCTGTAACTCTGTCTGGTAAAATGATGGAGATAGATATGCTCCTTTTGTGTCAGAGGAGAGAGGTTCTCCTCCTTAGGAGTACAAAAGCTATAGGAAGAGAGAGTGAGTCCATTCTTTCCTTGGCCTAGATCTTCACCAAGGAGGATGGGATGAGGACAGGAGCAGCTCACTGTCTGCACACCTACTTACCTCTCAGAAAGGGAGGGAGAATGTCTACCCAGACAAACAGCGTGTTAGGTACAGAGCACTGAAAAGGATGCAAAAGTCAAACATGAGACTTTAGTTTGGCTTTAACCAAATGTCATGTCTGCTTTTTCGTAGTTTCTTGGAGATGGATGGATGGATGGATGGATGGATGGATGGATGGATGGATGGATGGACAGACGGACGGATGGATGGGCGGGCCAAACAGAATAGGATCTACATTGAAAAATTGGACCTTGAAAAAAGCGGCCTAGTAGCTGTTATGCAGTGATCCCAGATCATTCAATTTGAACACTCACCACTGCTTTGTCCTGTGTATATAGCACATGAAGACTTGGGCTCACTGTACTTAAAAGTATGCACTTATGCTCCAGGGTGGTAGGTTTTTTTCCCCCAAAAAATTAAACCTTTCACTCTTAAGTGTGATACGTGATGATGAACTAAAACCAGCTTCCTTGAGGACTTCTTTGCAATCTCCAGGAAGAATTTAGTGTTATCATAAACTTGATGTTCTCTAAATCTCAGGCACATCTGAAAGAAAGAATAAAGCCTTTTGCAATGTTGATGTGTCCATCAGCAGCAGATGAGAGTCCTGCTACTGAGGTCTTGGCTGAAGAGGAAGAATCTGAAGAAGACATAACAGCTATAAAACTGTTCCTTGTGATCTCCACACTGGTTTGTCACATGACATCAGAAGCCTTTTGGGGAAGGGGCTAGTGCTTCCTTTTTTGTCTACCTGGAACAATAGGGTTGCGTTGTTGGCTGGGTCATGGTAGTACCAGAATAAAAGTATCTAGTGGTGTATTCCAAGTAGGCAATCCTCATATTGCAGAAAAATTTCAGACACAGGACAATATTTTTTCCTGAAAGACCTATTTATGAGGGACTATTTGCCTGTTGAAAAGCTAGCTGGGGAAGGGACGTATTGCATGTCTGATATTTCTAGCCTTTTCTATATTAGCTATGTGCATGGCTGTGTAGACCAAGTGACTGACCAGACCTTAGTCCTGTCACTGCTTGAAATGCCTATTGGTCTCTTCATTCTTTAGAAGAATGTGCAATTCAAGATCTTCTTAAGGTGTACAGCACGTAGAATATACAGACTAAGATTTTTCAGGAGGTGATTGTTGTCATTGTAAAAGATGTGCTAAAACTCAAAAGAATTACTCTCTGAAGGGTGTCTGCCTACCATAGCTCTCATTTATAGAGGAGCTGAGAGGAGTTATTTCTCCTCTAACACTCCCAGGTTGTCCCTCACCTTGTGAGTAAAAACTCATTGGGAAGGAGATGATAAAGTTTACTGACTTCAACTCCAGTGTCATTACAGGGCCTTACATATCATTTGAGAGAACTACAATGTATCCAGAGATGAGAAGAGTGTGAAGAATTAATTTTTTTGCTATTTTTGGCACCAAATCATTTGTCTGGTCCAGGATGGCTAGAGTCTCAGGAAAGAAGTTATCGGTAGAAGTGGCACAGCTCAGCAATCTCAGTGTGAACCAGTGCAGAAGCATTGTAGGTTTTTCAGCAATGGCACTTGCAATTGTGGTTCACTCAGAGAGATCTGACACTACAGAGATGTTCCCATGGCAGTTGATTTGACTGATCACTGACACATGCCATAATGAATCTGTCGGGTTAGCTGAGGGACACAGAAAGATCAAGACAGCAAGGAGAAGATGGAAGGAAGACTTTCTGAGCTGAAGAGTGGTGGAGCTAAGAACCTGTTCTACTTTTAAAGAGGTCTGAGAAGAAAGGGGAATGTGAACTACAGTGATAGAACTGCTGCTGCTGCTTAATCTGCAAGTTAAGGGAAAACAATGCAGAATAGCTCTTAATTTCAGTGTGGCTTAACAGGTAGGCAGTATACTTAAAAAGAAATATTTCCTTAAGATTAATAAAATGTGTTATGTGGCTCAAATGAAAGGAAATTTGTCTTGATTTGATGATGTAGCTAGATAATGAGAGGCAAAAACAACAACTGAAGGCTACACATTGACTACTTTGCTGTCCAAAGCAAACCAAATATACTGCTATGCTGCCTGCCCTTCCCTTTCCTCTTTCAGAAATATCCATTTTAATAATTTATTTCGTATGTCTTTTTATTTTAACATGTTCTGCATTGTTCACACTTTGCCATAATATGTGCATGCCCACCATAAAAATACCCACGAAACTACTGTTTTTCTTCAAAGTGGGCAGATCTTCAAACTGGGCAGTGATCAGCCTGACCTAGTAGTGGACTTGATGATGATCCTTATACTACTAGAGGTGCCAATTTGTCTCCTCCTTTTGTCTGCTTTTATCTTTCTGGCCTCATTTTTCCTCTTCCACCTTTAATTGTTACATCCAACAGCTGCAAACTGTGGGGCAATAGCTGTCCCTAATTCTCAGAGCTATTGCAATTCAAAAACTTATGAAAAGCTCCCAATAGTTAATTTAGTAGATCATTGCTTCTCAAGGTAAAGGAGTGGCTCTGAACTGTGCTACCAGTTACAGCCGAACAACCCCAACAAAGTCAACATCTGCTCCATTTAAACATTAAACCTCTACAAGACGTAAAATAATTTAGGAATGGATAAGGACGGTATGCTGATGATACACATCGCTCTCATTTGAAGCAAATACTGACTCCAGTTATCATGAAAACAAAATGATGTAGTTGAAGAGAAGCTCATTCAAATACAGCCCAGAGAAAATGGTTATGCCCTCCAGCACTGAGAAGTGTTTCAAAGGCAGTTCCTGGGAGAGCCCTGTAGGATCAGTAGGATACTACTAGCAGATGTGATGGAGTGCGAGGCTCTGCAGTTGCTTGGCTTTGTTTGGTAGTGCCACATTAATGAAAGAAATGTGTTCATCTATCACCTTGAGCAAAATATGTAAACTCCTGTCCTTGAAGAAAAAGACCTGTATGCAACCAGGAACATCTGAAACTAGATTACAGCATAGATTCATACTCCAGGCTGCCTGGTGAAGACATGAAGAAGTTGTAGCTGACTTAATTCACAGCAGTCTGCTACGTTGCATTTGCAGATTATTTCAGCTTCAAAGTATGTGGAGAGCTAGACCTTCCCTGCAATGAGAGTTTTTCTGTCCTCCTCTGCAGTTTGCAAACCACTGGTGTAAATAGAGGGTACATCTGCAGTAGAAGGTCATGGAACAACAGTAGGGTTTGTGCTGGTACAGCTCCCATTTTCTTCTCCCCTTTAACAGCACCCCTAGAACATTTCATGATAAAACCAGGAAAGAAGTCCCATGGGACTGGCAGTGGGAGTCTGGCCACTGTTCTACCATGTTTCCACTGCTCTGAGGATCTAAAAGGAAATCCGTGTTTTGCCACCTCTTAGATTTAGAGCTGAGCTTTTCCAGTACCCTTGTCTCTATCAAAGATGAAGGCAGTAGGATTTTCCCAGTTCAAAAAAAGTCATTGTAATGACGGCCAACAGCAAAAGACTCAAAATAGCAGGTCTTCATATTAAACCTCTCTTGGATAAGGTGCTTCTCCTTCTTCAGTCATTCTGTTTACATGGATGTTAGATGCTACAATGATGGTAACATTTAGTCACATCATTCTGTCTTCTTAACTTATCTTATCACCACTTGGGTCACTGTGTGGAGAATTTCTTTTCTGAGGCAAGGCTACGCTCAGCACAGAGGGTCCCCTTAGAACATGACTTGTTTAGTACTGTGAGAAATTGAGACTTGAAGGCTGGTCTTCTCCCTGCTGGTAAATATGCTGTGTGCACGATGCCATTCCACCTCATGCAGAAAAGTGTAACTCATTGTCCTTGTCTTTTATGGCATCATTTATTTCTGCTTTGTATTTATTTTGTTACTAATGCTGGCTGCTTTCCAATAGCTTCTGGCCAGAATGACTGCTACAATCTTTTGTCAGCTAAATCAGACACAATCTGCAGACAGAAACATATTATTGTGTGCATCATTTTCAAATAAGGCAATGCACGTACAACATGCTGTTGTTTTATATGGAGGTGTACTGAATTAAATTGAGAATGTTGTTGAGCCTATCTAAAAGAATAGCTGCAAAAATCATAATGAGATGACACATCATCTGAGTTTCAAATAAAATCAACATAGGAAAAGAATAAGGCTTTAAAGTGATAATCTCTCAGAGCAGTAAAGTAATTAAATGATTCTCCACTCCTCCTCCCCCAAGAAATATTTAGGGGAAATGTAAGTTTAGTGGGCTGAAATAATAGAGAAGTGCCTATATTTTTCAATGCTAAAAAGTAGACTATGTGAAGCAATAGAAGTCTTACACTCTGTGAAGAACTTTCAGTTATCTGGGGTTGATGCTGTTCTTGTTAAAATCAATGAGTATTTTTCCTGAGTTTCACAGGAGTAATGTTGTGTCTCCATTGCTTCAACAACTTTTTTTTTAATGGGCACTGGTGAATGCAGTCTCTCTGCCCTTATAACCATTCAGAAAACTGCCGCAAAGATTATAATTTTCCTACTCTGTGGCTTTAAATTCCTTCTCCCTCTTGACTTTCTCTGCTCTTTTGCCTTGAACTTAAGCTACTTGTCCTCACTCACTACACCCCCTGTGGCTTGTAACCACCCATCCTGTCACAGCTTTGACTTCTGCCAAACAGAAGACAGCTTGGGGTAAACAGCAAAGATATTTGGTCTGAAACTTAAACTCCAAAGCAAATTTCAAACGTTTTTTTCATGGGAAGGTTTCTGAAGCCCATTGGATAAGCATGCCTTGAGTTTTGGATAGTATCCCTTGATTTTTGAACAGCACTGGGGAAGTTTATTCAATCTTTTGAAATTCTTGTCCTTTCTGGCAGCAGGCAGTTCTTAGAAGCATTTACTGTAGGACTTTTCCAGGCAGAGTATGGTGGTGGTTCACAAGCTGCAAGGGGTCACCTTGCTAACACCCACAGCCATCAACTCAGCACCAGCACGTCACTGCTGGGCAGCCTAGTCCTCTTGCGTGCTCATGGCCTCCCAGACTGTCAAGAAGGGGTCTTGCTTTACTCATGTGTGAGATCATTGTCCCTTCTCTTGGGAGAAAGACATGGAGCAGCACTTGTTACTCATATTGAGCCCAGAGAGAGAGACAAAGAAGTCTGAGTGAGCAAAAAATTCAGCATATGTCAGTGATAGCATTGGCATGAACTAATCTAATCTGTGGTGACAGATGAAAGTGAAGAAAAGCCAGAATCAATATTCTTGGAGCAAGGAGAGGCAGTGAGGAAGATGGGATGCCCAGGTGTGTACATAGCAGAACTCCAGACTTGACCATCACTGTGCTGCAGTAGCTTCTGCTTGGTGGCTGGTTGCTACATGTTTTCAGTATTTTTTGTTTAAAATGTGCAGTCATTGCTCCCATCCTTTAAGACCATGCCAGAAGGAAGTTTCAGTCCCATAAAAGACAACATCTTTGACCAAAGCCATACAGGCTGTGTTTGGATACAGAGGCTCAAGGAAGGTGGCAGTTTACATACCCTCAGTGAGGGCCACTGGCCCCCACCCTATTTTTTCCATTTTAAAATATGTCCGACTTTTAGGGAAGCTCACAAACTCATGAACCTTTGATGGTATGAATGGTGGGGGAAGGTAGAGAGGAGACACTGGATATTACTGGATTTTGTCTGAATTTTCAAGTTGTGCTGACTGGTGATGGGATGGCAGGTCAACATGGTGGGATCAGCAGTCTTGATTTAACAGAACATCTATGTTTGCAGGTAATCTCTTACCCCTCCCTCTTCTCTGGCCACTTTCTAGTAATTCTTGTGGAAGAGGAATAGCAAAGCAACATTGCTCTCATCTACCTTTTAAGTGCTGCTTGAGGGCCCTCCCTCTTCTAGGCACATCTCCATGTGGAAAACAAAGATATGGTCCTGACGTGAAGCTTTTGATATTATATAAAATTTTACCTCCAGTTGACTCATAACATATTTTGACTTTGCAACCCCCCGAATTCTACTACAAAAAGAGCAGGAATGAAAGCCAACAGGGGCTTGTGATTTATGTCATTAATGAAAACTTTCGCTAAGTGCAGCATTACAACCTCCTGCCAAAATGTGTGACCAGAGACATGCCTTCTTACATGCCACTACCAGCCTATGCAAAATGGTGCTGCCAAGTGAGAAGAAAGCCATGGTAATAGGGAAAAAAAATGGTGTTAGTCAACCGGGGGATGTGTTCACATCACAAATCCACTGGGATTCAGTGGAAGTATCTCTAGTGAGGCAGGGCCTGGCACAGAGCCTCTTGAAGCTGGTTTAAAGTCTTTCATGGACTTTGACAGGAGATGGATCAGATTGGTAATGAATTACTAACCTGTGTGCAGATCTGTAGCTGAAGTTCACTGATTGCTGCAAGTAGGGTGGGGTCTGTTCTACCACTGCCCGGGCTGTCCTGATCCCATGGATGAAGCCAGACCTTGGAAGGGCAGCATTTGTTTCAGGCACAGAATCAATTTTAAACTTCCCTGACAAAATTCCATTCCTTTCTAGACAAATTTTCTTTGTCTCGGTGCCTCCGTCAGGTTATCACAGTTCTTGGCTATTATTTTTAAGACTATTCACTTCAGCTTTCCTACTTTCTGTCCAGAATTCACAAGATATCCTTTAATTTATTCTGCCTAAAATGAGATAAACCACAAGTGACCGGTCTCCTGGGGCTATGCTGTTCTGTAGAGAACCTTATGTAAAAGATACAGGGCACATTTTCAGCACCATGCGTTGTTATTAATGAAGGCTGTGTGTGCAACTCTTTGTCCATCACAATGAAAATTTACCCTCATGTATCTTGTAAATCTCAGATGTAGATTTCACTCACAGCATTTTTGAATATTCTTTGATTATTTTTTTTTGTATTAGAGGGCCATAACTATAAGTCCCTGCTCAAGTGAATATACAACTAGACCTCATCTGACACTAAAATTTTCTAGTTTTTCTTTTTGGGCTTAAAAAAATTTGCCTTTCAGAGCTATTCAGTAAGATAAATGTTAATGAGAAAAATTTTAACAAGGCAAGCCCTGGCAGTGACCCCCTTGGATCTAAGCAGCGCTACAAACTCAGGGCAAGCCTGATGCATGAGGAACATCTTGCAGAATATTGCTGGCCTTCTGTTCTATCGGCGCTATAGCTCTAGAAACAAGGCTCTTAATGAGGAAAGATCAATCCCAACAGGAAAATCTGTGATATCTGACATCAGTAGACAAGCATCCATACTGTACAAACCAAACCCCCCCCCTCCGCCGCCAGCCCCTGCTTACAAAAACTAAAATAAAATAAAGTAAAATCGTGTCATTTTCTTTCAAAGTTTAAAGACTCGGGATCACTTCATGTACCATTTAACTATCATTTCAGTCAGGCTTTTGAAGCTGTTTAAGTTCTTTTGTTCCCGAGTTGTTTAATGTTATTCAGACAAGGTAAATCAAAGTCTAATAGAGTGGAAAAACAGTAAAGGCAGAAAATAGGTAAAAGATAAATCACACAGGAAGTTTTGCTTTTTTTTTTGTTATTATATTCATTGAGATCAAAGTCCTTGTTTCAGCTCTAATTAACAAAAGCTAATGCAGATTGGAGACCTTCTGGCACTGAGCAGAGCCTTGGAGGATACAGTTGAAATCTTCTGAAGATTTAAATAATTAATATGACACCTTGAGCTTCGGATGGGAAAATAAAAAATAAAAAAAAAGAAGTGGGGGGAAAAAGGAGCCCCATGTTCAAGTTTAAGAACAATGCCATTGCCAAGTTTGATACCATTTGTTCTGATGAAAATAAGCTGAGTAGACTGCACCGACTTCATTGTCTGGTACATTGGCAGTTCAGTGGATTGTTTCACCTTTTGTCATGCTAAGGGAGTCTTTTGTGCGGTACTTTGTTACCCCCAAGTCTGCCCCAGTTGAAGGAGGAAAGAAAAAGGCAAATCTGCTTTAGGGACTTGGAGGATGGTCATTTAATGGTTTTTAATCCTCTTAATCCACGTAAGAATGGAGATCTCCAAGTGAAAATCCCATCCCAGAAGTCCTTATGATTCAAATGCCTGGCTCAGGAGACTGTCTATTGAAAAAAAATGCAGCAAAATATTCTCCACTACTGTGGCATTGTGGTTTATTTCTCTCTGGTTTTCCAAAGCTGTCTGATGCAATATAAGCAAAATGAAATGGAAACCTACTTCAAACCCTGTGAAGGATGAGAACAGAGAGTGTCCAGTGCCAACCTGTGTATTTGGGGTACTCTGGTGATTCAGTTTGATTTCATAAAAGTAATAAGGACCCCCTTTTCTAATTGTCTCAACTGTATGCAAATCCACCCTAGATTTGGGCATGCACTAATGCCCTCCCCAAGCTGTTTTCCACTTGCATATTTTCTAGGTAAATGAAATCCTTTATTGAGTTTGGATATAGATTACTTCTAAACTGTTGATATAATAATAGTAAAGCCTTTCTGCTGAGCTCATAATTACTTCATACGAGCATGATTTCTTTTCCTGGCTGCCAAAAAAATATTTAAAAAATCAATACATCTAATTAGATAAAGCACTAAAGAACTGCTAAAGGGCAATTTTCATAAGTAAAATTAAAGAGGATCTAAAGATGGAATGGGCTTTTCTTGCTGTCAATCTATAGACTTGCCATTTACCACAACAAGCTGACTTTGAAATAATTTTTCAATTACATGTACAATGTGGCTTTTCATTTGTTTATGTAGTTCATTACTTCACATTTTAGAATGGGTTGGAAAAAAATACAGCTTCCAACTTGTAACTCACAATGTAACAGATACAGAAAAGAGCATGTTAAAAATGATATTATTTTCTGAAAAAGACAAATGAAGAAAAAGTTTCCACTGCAATCATTTAAATCTAGGTGGATAGCAAACAATTATAGCAAAGTAGCATGACAAAGCAACTCAAGGCATGCCTTAAAAAAATTAGAGCTCATTAATGCAATGTTTTCTGTTCCAGTCAGTCTACCGACAGCCATTTCTCAGCATCTATTCCTACAGGCTCCCCCTGCCTCCAAAACAACAGAAAGAAGCCCAACAACTGCTTTCTAGGATTTTAATACACTTTTTTCCCTGACAATTAGTTGCATAAAACTACAAGCTCTCTAAAGTCATTCCAACTAGATATCAATATTAACATACTGTAAGTCTGCTGCAAGAAAAAATGGACATTTATTTTGCTTTCTTCCTCACAGTTAACAGAAAAAGATGGGCTAGTGATACTGTCACATTTCATAAAAACTTTGGCTCTCCTTTTCATGAGATTTCTGTTTTTCTGTCTAGATCATGTTAACATCCTTTGAGGTCAGAGGAATATATCTATTGTATCTAATGTATCTATTATAAGGGAGTCATTGGTTCTGTGCAGTTCTCCATTTCTCTACCATATATTCATATAGCATCCATTTCAACCGCACCTTTACTGAGTGAGCTCCACAGGGGTGTGTGCTCATTTTTTTGATCTCTGAGATGGTGCTGCCCTGGAACAACTGTGACACAAACCAGCAGCCTGGTGCACGTTTCCTGACTCACTGCATCGCTATGACTGTAACTCTTCCTTGGCTAATGCTTTATATTTCTAACTCTTCATGGCAATTGGTAATGTTATGGGGGGCCTTGGATAGCATTTGTGGTTGACACTGGCCCACACCCTGTGTGGAGTGTGATCTCAATGTGGTATTTCATTTCTCCACCAGAAATGTCAACAAGGTGTTTTACTCCATTGATACAATTTTTTTTAACCTTGCCTTCACCTGTAGCAATTAACCCTTTAAAGCTACCATCACAAATTTCAAATGTCGGGTGAGGATATACATGCAAGACACTGTCCAGAGAAAGGTGAGAGCTTGTGTTCACTGGTGGAGTCACATCACCCATGAGACTGAGAGCTGGGGAAGTCAGGGGACAGGCAGACTGTGTTAGGACAAAAAAGTGGAAAAGGAAACGGTTCTTTGACCATCTGCATGACACTACTTAAATCCTGTCTAAACTACACTGAATAATGGCTCTAATTTGCTAAAGGAAGGTTGTGATTCTCTGGAGGTAGTGTGGTTATAAGACATAACAGACCAACAGCGACAAAATTAAGGTCTGATTACAGGTGGGAAGATGCCTTTATCCTCTTTGGAAAATAGGACATGCAGAAATTAATTGAGAGGTTTTCATCATTATGAAAATGAGGTGGTAGAGAAATACTTCTAATAGGAAACTGAGGACATAATGCAGACATGAGGGAACTTTAGTGTTACTGTTACATGCAGGGAGTAATAAACACATGGAATAAATTACTAGGAAAGGCTAATAAGAAGTGTAAATAACACTCAGTCACACAGCTTTTCTAGAGTGAAACAGAATTGCAGAATAAGAAGGAAATACCTAGGGAGGAGAGAGGTGAACTTCCAAGGAACCAGGTGTGCTGTGCAAAAGTAGACAGACCTTCCTTGGTCAGAAACCACTTTGTGTTTGCAAGAATTGATGGGCAGCACTGGCAGTGTCAACCTGCATACTCAGAGGTGCCTTTGGCGCACTCTCTCCAGGGCAAAAGTTGCTCTGGCCACAAACTTCTGGCCGAACATCATGACAGAATATGGCTACAGAATGTGGCTCCTTACACATTTGCCAGGCTCCCCATACACCTGATTACATATCCCTTACTTACATCAGAGCTTTTCCCTAGAAGACTTGCTTTTGTCCCTCTGGCCTCTGCAGCTCTGTCACTGGAACAGGTTGGGGGATGCCCTCAGGAGGGACCAAGTCGGGAGTCAAGGGCTAAATGAGCACAAGTTTCACACAAACCCCCCTATACTTGAGACAAAAAGTGGACTAATTCTCTGCCTGTGTCCTCTCTTCTCCTCCCACTGGTGGCAGGTGTTGGGCGGGTAGAGGTTCAGTATAATCCCCCATGACCCACAGCTCTTGAATAGACCACATTTGTTCCTGAAGTAACAGGAATCTTTCTTTTGGAGTCTCCGATATTAAGGCCTGAAGCATGGTCTGATACCATTTTTTTAAATGGGATATAATGTCCTCATATCACATAGTTACTGCAGCATTAGGGAAGCACAATACAACAGTGGTTGGTCAATAGTTCGACTGAAAAACTACCTGCTTTAAAAAAAACAAACCAAGTTTCAAAATTATTCTGGAATAATGTTTTAGAAAGGGATGATTTTTGCTTTTTGTTTCCTCTACGGGAGCCTTCATCTTTCTAAGGTGACGTAAATTAGTAACAACCCCTCTCATCCCCCAGCATGAGAACATGCTTTTTTTTTGCCTAGAAGCTGTCATTCTTAATATGACTTTCCGAAGTTTTCTCAGCAATTCCTGTTCTCTGCACACTATGCACTTCACAGGAATGCACATACTGTTCTTTATCCTGTGTTATATATATTCAATCAGACAAATTGTAAATTACTCCGTTCTCATGAAGATTACATATTTGTGACTATTTCTTTTTTTATTTTTCATATCCTTACCTGACAGAATTCTTTAAAAATTAACAAAACACAGTATCAGCAGAAACATTTTAGCAGAGGTGTATGTGGGAGGAGACAGAGATAATAAACAGACATCATACATGCCACATTATAATGCAACAAATTAGACTCTGACTCAAATCAATTTAAAGGATGGACAGTAGCCCCTTATTACCAAACTACAAAGGTAGTAATAATTCTTTTCCCAGAGGTAGCACTACGATCAAGGAAAAGACCTCTGGTTGTATTTTTATGGCCTTTGCTTAAAATGTTTTTGAAGGAAAACTCTG
Source organism: Piaya cayana (assembly GCA_013389865.1). NCBI lineage: Eukaryota > Metazoa > Chordata > Aves > Cuculiformes > Coccyzidae > Piaya > Piaya cayana. The sequence goes on from WAAB01012683.1 coordinate 122,399, forward strand.
ACTTCTAAAGAGTTCTGAAACCATGTGGTGTCTCAAGATAGGTCTTAATAAAATTTGCTGCTATCAAATCTAGACTGCCTAGAATATAGCAGAGCCTATTAGAACCGCAATAACAACATTGATTTTAGGGATTTTCCCCTCCCTCCAAGTACACTGCACACTTTTTTGATGTGTGAAGAGACTGAAGTTTCTTAAAAGATATTTTCAATGGGATAGTTCTGAAGACTTCAGATAAAATATTTCAACACAGTACCTGCAGGGACAGGCGAAATTGCTTCAGTTCATTTTGCCTTAGTTAGAGTCGTGTTAAATCAACTGCTCTTGGCGTTTGTGGGACTTTGTAGACATTCTTTCAAAAGTGTTTGAAAAGCTTCAAATAGATGAAGGTCTTCAAAAGGCAACTAGCACATGGGACTGACATCAGTAATGCTCCAAAGACTGTCCAAAAGGGCCAATACATGATATAAATGGAGCTTTATTACCATCTTTTCATCTCAGATACTAGGCATGTTCTGTCTCTGTCACATGATCCGTTTGCTGCCAAGAGGATACCTGATACATCGTCTGATTAGTAGGAGACAAGAGGGCCTGATTCTTCACAGCCTTGAAGTAGATGTAGCTATTTGCATGTGACTTTAATATGCTGCCATTTTAACTGGTAATTTGCAAAGTTTCTCTGTCAGGAGCAGTGAGAACACAAAGTGCAATGTAAATCAGATGTGGTGACATCTGCTCCCTTCGCTGCCTTTCCTTTTGGCAGTGTGTAACGTTGCACAGCCTAATATAAATTGAAAAGACCAGTGCCTCAGCCTAAGCAACCGCAATTTAAGCTGCGCTTCTCAGGATGCATAGAGGCAGGGATCTTGCCAACCCCATTCATGTAGGCAACTCTCATTATGGTTTAGCAGATCTATTCACATAAATAAGGATTTAATGACTCAAATTCTCAAACAGCAAGAGACTTAACTTTCCACTGGAAACTATGTAATAGTATAAATTCCTAAATTATAAACAAAAAGTTCTATTTGCTCATCCATACTTGTGCATGCACAATTAAACCACATCTATTGTAACAGAAAGGGAAGGTCATCCAGCTGTATTACTGTCTGCCTTAAGTGGGAAAACACATGATGGTTTCCATGATGGTTTCCTTCCTACTGGAGATCATTGACGATCCAGTACCGGTCCTTGTAAAAGATTGCCTGAATTCTGGATGAAAATTATTTTTCCTACGGAAAATGCCTCCATGGTTGCATAGGGAATATAGTGACTAGATTTGTATCCTGGGATATTAAGAGCTTCTTTAGATACCCTGTTGTCTGGCTCTGAAATTCACCCCTGGAACCTATTCCAGCCACTTCTGTGAAATGTCAGTTTAAAAAGCAAGGAGGAAAAATATTACCACAGGAGTACATCTTTCAGAGATGTTACACCACTGTGCTATGAATTTTCCTGATGGCTCAGTGTGCCAAACCCAGGTTTATCACATTTTAGTCATGTTACGATGTGGGAGAAATGTGTTTAACTGAAATAGGCTGGTGTGTACCTACTTGTAATAAAGTTGCTCAGTAGACTGGAAAGTCTGTTGCTTGTGATAAATAATCCTCAAAGTGGTATATTCTTATAAATATGCAGACCTTGCTGTGCAACTTTAAAAAAATCTTCTTGTCTCTTTGGTCATAGACTTAGCGACTTATTCTTGTTAGTGTGAGTCAGTAGATTTATACCACGACTGAGTGTGAATCAGTGTTTTCCAACAGTGCAATAAGGAGATAAAGAGCCTTTATACAATAATAATGCCAGGAATGACCTTTAAAATGAGTTATAAGAGTAAGTTGAGATAAAAGATTCACCCAAGATGATAAGCTTTCTTGTAAATGCTAATCCTATTTACAGATTGTTGCTATAGAGACCCGAGAAGCCAGGTATACTCTTTCTCTAGGAAAGCAATGACATCTTCACATTTTCCTGTCAAATCTCTTTTTGCATTTTGGGGCTTTGAAGCAGTTTTGATGGAGTTCATTTCAAAGGGAATAAAAGCAGAAGGCGTCCTCCCCATGGTGCCGGTACCTGTTTGCAACCTCTAACCTAGGCAAGTGGCAAAGTTTAAACTGAAGTGAAACAGGCAGCAGGTAGTGTTTATTTCTGTTCACTTATTGTTCTTTAGTATATTCAGGACAAATTGAAATTTGCATACATAGTCCTGGAATGAGAGTCTAGCTCCATTTTTGCACTCAAGAGATTTTTTACTTTAATATAACTTTTAATAAAACTTTTTCATGTTGCTCAAGATAAAACTGTGGAATGATTCACTGATCCTTTAACTTTAGAAGAATCACAGAATATTTCAGGCTGAACCTTGGATGTCTCTACTTCAACCCTTTTCCCTAAGCAGTGCCAGCTCTGGGGCCAGACCTGGCTCCTCAGAGCTATGTCTTTTTGGGTTTTGTAAACCTCTAGGGACGAGGATGGAACAGCCTTTTGGAGCAATTTGATCTGCTGTCTGGCTGTCCCCATGGAGAAAAAAATCTCTCCTGTTTTAAGTTTGCCCAATCTCTCTTGTCCTCCCTATACACATCTATGAGGAGCGCAGCTTCATCTTCTTGCTCACCCCTTGTAGGCAATGGTAGGCAGTGGCACTACCAGGTGTCCCTAAAGCTAACCTTTCTCCATGCTTATGCATCCCAGATCCTCATGGGACAAACACACCATCTCCAGCATCCACTCCTTTGAGTCCCCTCTAGTTTGTCCATGTTTGTCCAGTGCCAAGGTCCCCAAAACTGGGCACAGTAGGTAGATGCTGTCTAATGAGTGGTCTGTAGAAGCGAATAATCCCTTCCCTCAATTAGTGGAGCACGCCCCTGTTCATATTGCCCAGTGTACCATCAGCCTTTACGTCTGCTAAGATGTGCAGCAGACACTGGCTGAGTTTGCTCTCCACCAGGGTCCTCCAGTTCTTCCCGGTAGAGCTACTCCTAATTGGTCATTCCCCGTCTGTCTACTGATACATGAATGTGCTCTCATGTTTTTAATTCCCAGCTCATGCTAAACTCTCCTTTTTCATC
>WAAB01012683.1:125489-157354 GCA_013389865.1 Piaya cayana
TAGCTTGAGTTACTCATCATCCATTTACATGTCACTGACCAAATGTCACTGTGATCTCCTCACAGAGTGACTGGTCAGATAGAGTCACGTTCCCTTGGGAAAGGAGAGAGACTACAAGTTCCTCAGCATTAGACACAGCAGCTGTCTTTCCCCTTTTTCACTGCTTGAAGCATGTCATCAAAGATAGGAAAGAAAAAAGGTTTCTGTTCCCACTCACCTCCCTTCCCAAGCTCACACTCTTATTCTATCTGTCTGGAAATGCAGGACAAGCAAGACATGCTTCCTTTCCTCTCTGTCACAAGAGCTACTGGCATCCAGAGTCTCCTGTACAAACCTGAAGGAAACTGGTGCCTAGTGACACTTTGTGCAGGTCTTTGGTGGGGACTGTGTGTCACCCAAGACTGACAGATAAGTGTTTGTTGTTAGTGTGTCTGGCATAACAAGTCAATAGCATTTGGTATATCTGAATGGAGGGCTGATCTGAACAAGAAGCCACTGGACTTCTCATGTTGAATGTCCAACGCGTGACTGTTAACCAGGTTTCAACTTTTCTTTTTTTTTATTAATAACCTACCTCTTAGAGGAAAAAATGCTTAATGCGAAATATTCACATGTTTCTTACTTGGAAACTTTTAAGACATAGTTGCTTTTCAATGTAGATCATCTTCACCACTCTCATGACAGGTCTATTTGTTTAGAGGAATTTAAACTAATGAGTTCCTAGCAGTCAGAACCCCTCTCTTCTTTTCTTAAAGGTTTATTCCTGGGAAATGTCTACTTCCCAAGCGGAGAAGCAAGAAAGAGGGTGCAGTTCTTCTGTCACTCTGTATCTTGTGTAAAAGCTCACTCTCTTTGCTTTTCATAGACTCCCAGGATCAAGAGTTTCCTTGGCTTGTAAAAGGTTATTAAGATTATCAACACAAAAGTGGCTCCTAGCTAGCTCATCCATGATCAGACTCTTTGCAACTTCTGACCATCAGGCCACTGCCCAAAAAATGTCTGGGATAGAAATAGCTGAGAGGAAAACAGCAACCCTGGTGGTTCAGTCTTCAACAAAAATATTGAGAGATGAAAAAATAATCTAGCCTTTGCAATGTTTTACAGAAAAACAAGTGTCTCTCTTGCACTCATGAATGTCAGTTGAAATGACCTTTTAGAAGTGGCAATATGTCGTGGTTCACAGAAAAACAGGAAAAGGTATTCTTTTGGATTAAAAATGTCATCTAAATACTAGCCAGCATCTTTGGGTTTTTAAAAAATATTGTTACCTTTGCCACTTTGCTTCAAATGATAAAAAAAGGAAAGAATTGCATTATACAATACTTTGTGATTTGGAACAAAAGAATAAAACCGAATTCAGGAGTTTGTAGTGGGTTGTGGTTTGATTGATCACTTTTTCTCTGCAATACCCATTAATGACTGTGCTATCCATAAATTCTTCCTTTGACCTTTCTGTCAAAGTATGTATGACAAAATGACAAGTGCATTTCTCTCAGCTTTGGAATGAAGAACAGACTGTGTATTACCTCTTGAGAGCCTGGGCTAGCATTGCTCCAGATACTTTCTTTTTGTGTGGTAGCCTAGATCTTTTATTCTCCAGCTCTTCAGGATCCATGTTTAATATTGGTTGAATGGGTGGGTTTTGACAAATATTTATATTGCATGTAAATTTTCAGTTATTCTGTTTTGTGATTACTTTGTTTCACTTGATGAATCTTTCTAACTTAATTCTAAGCTTTATAAAGTAATACTTGTAGTAGATGGTGAAAAGGTACATCTTAGATTCCGTGTGCAAAATAAATGTATTTGAAGCTACTACAATATTTGTTCTTATGTTTTATGTTAAAAGGCAACTTAAATTCAGTTTTAGTAATTTTCTTCCAAAGAAAAACAGCCTTTGAGCTCATAGCTTCTGCAAATCATAGTATGCTTGATGGAAATGAAGACATGCTAAGGAATGACGGTGCTGTTGCAGTTGTAAACTCTTGTTGCAAACACCAATTCTTATCCAAATTGTTTTTCATGCTCACTGGAAGAGGTTTTCAATCAATAATCTGCGGAATGAGCCATGCAGGCTCGTGAGTAGGTGGCCATACCATGTCCATGCATCCATATTACCATACTACTCTATGCACGCTAATTCACCCACTGAATGCTTTGGCGCAGAGAGATTCAGATATTGGGAGAGCTTTGAGTGAGCAGATCAGGGCAGAAGGGGAGTCCTGCTCACCGGCCCAGGTGGGAGCTGGTTACTCAACTCAGCTGGTCTGCTTGCTGGATGCCTTGTCGCACTTCGGGCTGATGGTTGGACTGGATGATCTTAGAGGTCTTTTCCCACTTTAATGATTCTATGATTTGTTGCTATGACACGCTGATCACATTATTTCCTTCTGCTAGGAAAAAATGAACAGCAAAGTCTGGAACATTTACTGTGAGCCTTTGATTTACTGATAATTAAAAAGCAGCTAATACAGATTGTTCAGATATTATACTCTTGCCACATTAAAAGTTTACAGATGGTGACTCATCACATGTGGTAACAGGATGATTTTTGGTGTTGCTTTGGCATCTTTCTTTGGTGCTATAAACAGCACTGTGTAAAGTACTGTAGGTAATGATATACAGAATGGATTTCTTATGAGGACTTTAAATAAAAGAGGGATAGATCTTCAGATTGGTCAGATCTGGCAATAATGATGTTAGCTCACATGAGCTGAGAGCTTCTCCCTGTTTTTTGTTGAGGAAAAACATCAGTGCCAAGAGCATTAAATATTGAACTTAAAAAAGACTTTAGAAAAGTGATGTGTTGCCAGCTGATGCCTTTAACAGATCTGTCAAGGGGGCACGGAACCAAAAGTAGTAACTGATCTTTTTAGGGTCTTAGTAACAATACTACTACTTTGATGTCGTTCCCTTCAGTGGTGAAAATGGCATTTTCAAGAGTAAACTTGACTAATTCAGTAATAATAACAATGCCATGTACACAAATGCTGGAGATTTCCTGTTTGAATAAAAATGAAATTGAGGAACTTTCAGCTGGAAATTAAATGTGCAATGACAGATGTTTCTGAAGTCTGATGGCTTCTGGAGACTGAATTCTGAAGCCTGATATCTAATTTCAAGAAGCCACAAAAAGACAAGAAATAGAGGTAAGAAGTAAAAAGGATTTTTCTCATCTAGTGAACTCAGATCTGTGTCCAGAATGTGCCTGATATGTTTGGAAGAGGCAGAAAACCATTTGTTGTTATCTAAAGCAGAGCTGGCAAGTCTTAAAACCTCTAAGCATCCTGAGAGCTGCTTTGGATTTACATCTTACTTTCAGATACCCACAGTAAATTGTGCACAAGATAGAGGATGGAAGTTGTATTCAAATTATGCAGTGTAGTAGAATTCAAATTTTACTGCTGATGTAGATGTCTGAATGTGTTTGCATTCAAAGTACATCCATATTTGCAATGCAATCTAATATTTTAAATCACTGAAAGTGCATAATGCAGGAGGACTATATTTGAAAAGAGCAGTCTTGTTTCACTAAATGACAAACTGACACTCAGAAGCTAAATATGTTCCTGGTTTAACTTCTGATTTCTGCTAAATAAAGACCCGAGTCCCATTGAGCATTGAGCGAACAATAACAAAGAAATAAACAATTACTGCACACAATAAGAAGAGAGTAACTGTTTTTTTTTCCTGAAGGAAAAGCAGGCATTTCCAAGATGAACAAAGGCTGTAAATGATGCCAAAGATACTTTTCTGCTGCAAGACATACAATGGAAATAAACTGGGACAATGAGGATACACTAAAGGAGGAAGAAAGCTCAGTTATTGCAGTCTTACAAGTTAAGGTCCTGGGACATTTGTTCTGTCTGTTGAACATTTTTTTTGTGCAAATACAACACATTGCTGCATAGATAATTTAAAGAAGATGAAGAACAGAAGAATAATTGGTATTAGGGACAGGGAATATTTTAAAAAAGAGAGAGAAGCTTCACTTTACATTGCTGACTGCAAGAATAATAAAAGCAAGACTGTTGTGGAAGAAAATGTGGCAGATTTAACTTCTGGTTTTGGTTACTTAAACACTGCAGGGCATAGATTAAAAATTTTACAAATGCAAGGATAGGTGAGTGCATTATTCATAGCAAAGTCTTTAACAGCAGACACGCAGTGTAGAATCATAGAACAGTTTGAGTTGGAAGGGACCTTAAAGACCATCCAGTTCCAACCCTCCAGCCATGGGCAGGGACACCTCCCACTAGATCAGGCTGCCCAAGGCCCCATTCAGCCTGGCCTTGGATACCTCCAGGGATGGGGCAGCCACAGCTTTCCTGGACAACCTGTACCAGGGTCTCACCACTTGCATCATGAAGAAAATCCTTATGTCCAGTCTGAATCTGCCCCTCTCCAGTTTATAGCCATTACCCCTACTCCTGTCACTACAAGCCTTTGTGAAAAGTTCTCCCCCAGCTTTCTTGTAGGCCCCCTTCAGGTACTGGAAGGTCACTATAAGGTCTCCTTGGAGCCTTCTCTTTTCCAGACTGAACAAGCCCAACTCTCTCAACCTGTCCTCGTATTGGAAGTGCTCTAGGCCTCTGATCATTCTTGTAGCCCTCCTCTGGGCCTGTTTCAACAGTTCCATATCCTTCTTATATTGACGATTCCAGAACTGGACACAGTACTCCAGATGAGGTCTCACAAGAGAGGAACAGAGGGGTAGAATCACCTACCTTGACCTTCTTTGATGCAGCCCAGGACACGGTTGGCCTTCTGGGCTGTGAGTGCACATTACCAGCTCTTATCAAGCTTCTCATCAATGAGCATGCCCAAGTCCTTCTCCATAGGACTGCTCTCAATCACATCCTGGAAGATGGTGAACAACAGTTTTCAGTACCAACATCTTTCCAGATGTCACCTGTCAAAATCCTTAAAACCAAGAGACTGACTTAAACGTAATACGATTTTTAAAAGTGGTCATTCAGGGACATTTTTATTTACCTTATGATATCCAAGTCTTTTTTTTTTTTTTTTTTTATTTTTTATTTTTTTCNGTTTTTCCGTACAGTCCTGAGGGCTAGAAACTTCCTTTCTTTAAAGCTGAAATTTCCATGTAAGTAATTGATTCTTGGGACTGAAGCTTTAAGAGAAGCACTAACTGCCAAAAGTCTTGGAATAAGCTCCTAAGGACCAATAACATGCAGATTGATAGGAGCAAGTGCCATTCATTGCTTGAGGATTCGCTCAGTGATGGAATCCTAGGAGCATGGAAAGATTAACCTTAGAAGTCAAATTCAGTTGAGAAGAGTTCAGATGGGAGACTGTAATAATAATGGTAATGACATAAATATAAAGTCAAAGAGAGCTGCGAGTGATGCTGAAGATAATTAATTCACAGTGTGAATTAATTTGCTGGTTTGACTGTGTCGATAATTACTTGCAACAGCCTCCAAACTGAATTTTCCTAATACCTTCATAATTTGGTCTCCTAGCATGGTGGGTCCACTACAGAAGTGAGCCTTGCAAGTTTTAAGAGGATTTAAGGGTGAGGTACCAAAAAGAGGTATTTTCTATGATTGGTATCATTATTAAATGTTCATTTGAACATATAATTTTTAATGGATATTTCTGTTAAAGAAGCATTCAGGTCTTTATTGAAACAAACCCCTGAACATTCTTCAGTTCTTAAAGGCAGGAAAATATTCAGCTTCATCAGTAAATGGATTTTCAACTCAGATTTTCAACACCAGGTTCTTACCTCACTTCAAATGCCATAAAGCTACAGACTATGCTGTTATTCTGGTTATATGTTGACTCCAGAGGAGCTTCACCATCTTTGTTGTCTGATCAAAATGGTTCTACACATAACTGTTCCTTTTGATATTGTCTTTAGTGAGAATACTAGAGACCTCTGAGCTTTAGAGACCATGCAAGTATCTCATCGTGCAGCCCAGCTGTAGGCAAAGCCAGCTGATCCTGGCTGTGGTGACCCTGCAGAGAACACCTAGATGCATGTACCAGAAGACGGACACGTGTCCCAGCCTGGACTATCAAGAGACCATGAGATGGTTTCCGTGGTCTGCCTATAACTTTGGAGGTGTCAGCCAAAACTCCTTGACCAGAAATGAAAGCATTATTTGGGATGTGCTTGTCAGACAGACGGTGGTAAGAAGCACTTCTTACCTGAGACATGTGCCTCTGAGCAGCAAAGGTGGCAGAAGTGCCCCAGAAGTGGATGAAAACATCACTCAGGGATCAGTGCTACTCCAGCCAGGCTGTGATGGTCAAGGTGACTGCCTGTCATAGCACGTTATGGCCAATGAAGCATTTCACATTTAGAAGGAAAAAAGTTAACTTAGCCATCAAGTCTTGAGTTTCAAACCTTTGAACCGATCATTTATGGCTATCTCATTTTTCAGATTTTAGAAATAATAGTTCATATTCCTTTGCATATTATTTATATTCTTCAAATAAAAGAGGAAAACAAGGCTTCCTGGGTTTTAGCTCACCATCATTTCTCAAGTTTGCATGAACCAGTTATTTGGAATGGGTATTGATATAAGCTGAAATGAAGAAACTCTCCTCTTAGCATGTGCAGAAAAGACAAGCCCTGCCAAGGGCTGGTTTATTGCTCCAACAGCAGCTGGGTTATAGTGCTCAGACAGTGACTACCTTAATTTCACACATTTGACTTTAAAATGGCAGCAAATGTGTACTTGTTAAAGGACTATTTTAATTAAATTTGTTTGTTTGCATATATTATATTTAGGGCTAAATATAAGTTTTGATGATTTCAAATATAATTGTAAACAAGTTGGTGGAGAAGAAGAAAATGTTGAGTCATTTAAATGCAATTAAAACAAAAGTGTTTTTTTCCCCACATGTTTTTTAATTGATCTTGCTGCCAGGCAGGATATAAGTAGCGTGTACATGATGTAGTATTTTTACAGTGGAATGGGCAGTACAAGGAGCCCCAAATATCTGATCTTGAGAACTAGACTGATTTCTTCCCTTCTTAAAGACAGAGGTATAGTCCAGGTAAGCAAGACCAGGGAGTAAGTGTTTGATCAACAGTGTACCTGGAGTGATGTGGAGCTCTCTGGGATGATTCTTGGGCTCTGAGAAAAGATAAATAACTGTTCCTTTTTTCCATCTCCTTTAATGGTGAAAACATGACAGTAGATGATTACTTTGTAGAAGGTAAAAAGTCTAAGCAACCCTAAGTTTGGCCCAGCAGAATGTGCTTCTGAAGGACAGAGAACTTGCCCAGTACAAACAGGATTTGCTGTAGACCAGCATGAGGAAGATGAATAGGGTGTAGGCAGATAAGAAAACCACAGACTACACCAGAAGCTTTTTTTGGCAGCAAGAATATCTGAGGAGCAACCCTGGTGGTGGTTGTTGGTTAAGAGACCAAGCAAAGGATCAAAAGCATCAGTCCCACCTCCTGTGGGATGTGGGTGACATCAGGTAACAGAAGTAAAACAAAACACAAATTATGTGTGCTGAAAAGCAGGCAGTGCCCAGCATGCTGGAAGGGCTGTGGCCAGATCTGTTACTGCATCTGGAAGTGCTTTGATTTCCAGGGAAAGAAAGAGGACCTGTGGTAGCTCCACAGCACATGCCAAGCTTTACTGGTCTGCCAGGGCCACCATGACAGGCATTATGGACACACCTTGGATTAAGCTACTCACTAACCAGCTCTGGTCATGGTAAGTCATCTAGTGTTGGCACAGAAATCAAGCCAATAAAAACAGTTAGAATATTGCATCAAGCTGGAAGAGGTATGCAAGGAGAAAGTGTTGGATTGTGGTGCAATCAGTCTGAAGGTACCTACATATGGTGCTAGCTGCAATTGAAGTGCGATATTTGTTTTGTTACTAGGAAACCAGCTCAGCTTTACAAACTCAGAGCCTTTTCTGTTATTTCCTCAGTGTGCAGTACAGGACATAGCAATCGTGTCGGTACCTTCCTCATGCAAGTTGCAGCAAATGTCCCATTACATTTCTCCTGTACTTTTCAAGGTAGTGTCAGTAATTTCTTCAGTCAGAACAGGCCCCTGCTCTGTTACAGTGAGATGAAGAGATTTCCTTTATGCATGTTTTTGCTAGTCCAGTTTTGGGGAGCACCCAGGCTTGAAATCAGGTAAAAGCTTTAATGAGTGCTAGAACCGTCTGGCTGATTTTAAGAGGTTTGCAAAGCTTTAATCCTTGAGCTAGAGACTTAATGCATAGCTTCTGTCATACTCAATAAGCTGTGAACTGAGGGAGCTTTGCTGGGTGGAGAAGAAGCAAATACAACTGAAGCTCCCATAACTCTGATCTTCTTCAAAAAGTGAAGCAAGCTAGGACTGTTATCGCTACGTGCCTGCTGATTAATGGGTTACCGCTTCCAAGCACTGGGGTCTGAAGGAATATGAAGCTGATTGCAGCCCCTTTACTTACCACAGTGGCTCCACTGAAGTTACCTGCATGAATAATGCTGCTGGTGCTGACAGTTATGATGATATTTATTAAAAGAAATGTGCCAACTAGATTGGGATAATTTTTGAACCAACCAGTTTTCTAAGTCAAACACCCTTTTCTTCCACATGTACTCATTTGTGGAGTAACAGAACTTTTTTTTACAGAAACCTTGACCACACTGGTGCAGGCCTCCTCATTCTATGTATTTCTTCACACACACTGTGTGCTGTTCATGGCCTGTTTTCCTTCTGATTTAGATCTGCTACTGCTGTTTTGGTGAAAACTCCTTTTGCCGAAACCTAGGGAAGGGAAGTCTGCTGCCAACAGATCTATAAAGCTGAGACAAACAATTGTTAAATGCACAAAATAAGCAAGCTGGGAAACTAGGAAAAAAAATCATGTTTCCATTCAATCTTTCACTGCAATCTTTTAGGACAGTCATATTACTAATAAACCCCACGTACAAATTTGATGCAGTTGCAGAGGATATACTTGATTCTGTGCAATACTGAAACTAATCTTGAGTGCCTTAAAAATTTTCACGGCCTAGCCACCAAAAAGCTGAATAGATCAACAGCAAAAGGTAACTCAGCAACTGCATGGGACAGCCAACTTGGAAGGCCAGTGGAGACACAGACAGAAGAGATAGAAGATATAAGTTAGTTATTCACAAATGGAAAAAACTTCAGTCCCTGAAGCTTCGATTAGTTCCCTTATGAATATAGGGAAGAAGTGAAAGAGGAACATAGAGCAATTTATCAAAGTGTGTGATTGCACTGAAAAATTATTGCAGAGACAATGAAAGAATAACGCAAACAGGGAATATTAACATCACTAAAAGAGGAGGGAAGATAGGGCTGTTCATTAAATGGGGTAAATGAGACCACCTAAGTTCTGCCACAACAAAGTTAAAATGTTTTTGGTGAGATCTCTCTTTTTTGTTGAGTTCTGCACAGAACCATGCCTGGCTCTTCATCTGAGGAACTGAGATGAAGGCTGGATTGGCATTTGAGTCAAGGAAAAGCGCTTTGAACTGAAGAAAGTGGCAGAACCAGGCCTGAAAAGAGGGCACAAGTTATAATGCTGAAAATGAGGTTTTAAGATGGCCTTTTAAAATGAAATAAGATGTTCAGTGTTTTCTTCAGTTGATCAACACCTACTCACTGATTTTAACTCTTATTTTCCCTATTGCTCTATAATCAACAGAATGGAGGAGGAGGACAGAAGAAAAGACAAAGAGGAGAAAGAGTAGAGAGGAGGAATAAAATTAAAAATTAGCTGTTCAAAGTTAATTTTGTCTAAGTTCTAAAAATATGGGTAATATGTTTCCCCTAAGAATATTTTTCAAAATATTTGTCATAGTTTTCTAGTTTTTTTTGCACGGAAAATTTGTTAGCTTTCATACAATATTGATTACCTTTCCGAGGAAGTGCAATTTCTTCTCTTCACTGCCTTTACAAAAATAGTACAAAAAATTAAATAAGATGTGAAAGCCTGTCTGAATATTTCTGCTTTTTGAGCCACTGTCATTCCAAACTAGTGGTGTCTCTGCAATCTGCCTCAGTTCCTCAGTGAACTGTGTCTTGTTCAATCTGCTTTCTGGAAGTTAAAAATTAATAATTATCTTTGCTGGAAAAAATCAACAACCAAACAACAAAACAACAACAACAAAAAAACCCAAAACCAAAACATCCTCCCCCAAAAATCCCACACAAACCAAAACCAAAAACCTCCAAAATCCAACAAACCAAACCCCAACCAACAACCTACAAAAAGATCCCATGGCTGTTTTTGCCCAGTGGATCTTCTGCTTGACCATACTGATGCTACTGGGAGGTCTTGGAAGTGATCGTGAACATGGGACACTCTGGTTCCCATCTGCCTTGTTTTCCACCAAGTAATGGCCCGATGGTTCTACAGGTATGATTGTGGATGATCTAAAACCTGAGCAGTGTGAAGCTATATTGTTAGACATATATCTGCAGAACCCTCTGTGCTCCAAAAAGTGTACTCTAAACATGCCTGAAATTTTGTAAACTAACTGGCTGGCTGTACACCAAGTAAAGTGGGATTTACAGGCAGCATCTGGGCTGACTGTGTTAAAACTCATACTGGGATAGACAGATATCTCAGATGGGATAGCCTGTGTGTTAATCCATACTCTTCAATGTATGGCAGTGGCTGGCTGAGGACTCGCAAAAGGAGTGCTGATCTGTGAAAAAGACACAGTGCCTGGACTGCAAAGTCAGTAAGTCATAGTGGAGGTTTAATTTTTTCCTCTTGTTTCCTGAGAATGAAGTGTAAATGTGACTTACCTATCCTAAGATCTATTGCCTTGTACTTTTTCATCTCGATCCCTTGGGGTCACTGGGTTTGCTGTATTAGCCTACTGCTGTATTAGCACTGTAAATGTTCTTTCCTGTTCCTCTGTTGCTTTTACACCCTTCTTCAGTGAAACCATTACTTAATGTAAAGGTTTTATAACTTTTTTGGAGGTTGTTTCCTAAGTCCTAAGGCTTCGTGTTTTAAGTGTCTTTGGAGGATCACACCTGGTACTGTCTCCTGACCATCAAGATTTAATTGTAGACTCACAGACATGTGAGATTGGCTGTGACCATACCTTCTGCACCTTAGGTCCTGGTGACAGCATTAATTAATGGAGTCACACATCTATGGTGTCCATCTTGATATCTACTTCCAGTACCAGTAGTTTAGAGATGGATCAAAACATATTTTATTTCCAAGGCAAGAGTATAAACATTTCTTAGGTATATTTTTGGAAAGATTGAAAATACATTAAATGTGCAGCACATATTTTTATATTTTTTCATCCATCAATTTTATTCTTATCCAGTGTGAAAACTGTCAGGTTGATACTTAGATTAATCTTCCAGGCTGCACACATCACCCATAAATCACTCTGCTTCAATAGGGAAACCATTGGCTTGTGGAGCACTGGTGAGTATTTTTTATGGGTCACCTTTTCCCCAGATGCAATAATTTGCCTGTCTCATCAGAGATACACTGGCATAACTGACACGCACTGATCAGGAGAGACCTTTTACAAGTCAGGGTGAAGGTGGGAACACGCACCCTCTCTGTCAGCTGACATGGGATGAGGAGATCTCACTTCCTGTTGCAATGTCTGAGGATGTATAAAAGATCAACCAAAGAGAAATTATAATTCACATACCACATGAAACGGGGGAGAGCCACAAGTTGGTGAAAAAACAGAGCAACATTTCACTTTAAAAATGCTTTACGGAATGTGTGATAGTGTTTTGAAAAGATACACTGACCCCCATAACTTGAGCTTCATGTGCAGGAAAAACCTCAATTTGTGTAATTCATCCTTCACAAAAGGATGAATTTTCCATGCCTTTAATTCAAGTGGTATTTTTTTCTTTTAATGTCTTTGAAAAGCTATTCGAGTCTTAGTGCCTTCCAGTGTTGCTCTCTTTGAGTGCTCGTTTCTGTCTTATTAGAAAACAAACCTCACTCAAGTAGTCAACATACAATTTCATTCAGCATGCAGAGGTTTGTATACCCTTCATATTCATGTTCCTGCAACCACTTTCCAATAAAATTCTCCAGGTTCCATATCTGGCTCTATCAATCTTCTCTAAGCCATTGAGTTCCATGGGGTTTCAGCTATTCTTATGATTTTCTCTTGTGTTTGATATAGGATGCATATGAGCCTCAGATTTCATTTTTATTAAGAATAATCACTAATATGGAACAATTGATATTTAGGTCCTTGTATTTAATGGTGGAGGTCTGTAGAGGGATTGGCTGTCCCCAGAAGTCAACTAGACCAGTTTCTGATCTAACTACATGGCAAAGTCAAGACCCCGATATGCTGCTGGAAGTCGGGACTATGTGCAGGTATATCCTAGAGTGAGCAGAGATATACTTGATTTGGCTGGCTTTGTTCTACTGGTTTTGATCAAGGGTTTGGGCAGAATTACCAACATTCATCAAAGTTTTATGTTCATGTGTTAATAACATTTAGGGCAAAAAGTGACTAGACAAAATGCCAAATAGCAAAGATTACGAAGAAGGAGATATTGAGTGACCATGGAAGAAAGGGTAGGCATTTATTTCCATCTGGGTATTTTTATCTCATGAAGAAACCCTTGGCAGGATGTCACCAGAGGTGGGTTCACCCGCAGCTGCTCAGCCAGATGATACTTGCCCAAGTGGAACTCTACACTAAGAGAGTGCCTCCATTCTGCTTGTTCCTAAGCTCTGTTAGATGCATTGAACTTCCAACTGGTCCCCCTACATGTGATGTGAATACACAGTAATGGCAAAATGATTTTTCCCACCACACGCTTCTCTTCCTTTGGAAGGTTTTAGTTTTTTCCTTACTCAAAAAGATAAGAAAACCTTTCCACTAATATTTTCTCTTAGCTAATTATCTCAGTTCACATAAAAAGAGTTAAATAACCACAGCCCTGTCTCACTGCCTGTGATGTGAAGAGAAAGAATTTTTAAGGTTAAAAGCAGTGAAAAGGTCAGAGCAGAAACTAAGTCAGATACTGTTAGGGGTATTTTTTTCTGGTTAGACAGAGCCTACATCAAAGAGGCCCTTAAATTAGAATTAGAGTTCATTTGCATATCTCCCTGACGGGGGAATAATCGGTGAGAGGCAAAAGGAGGAGAGGGAGAAACTTCAGTGACAGGAAGGGGACAGAAAGCAGAGAATGAGCATGAATTCAGAGATGGGAAAGAGCAGCAGGAAGGGAAAAGGAAAACTGAGTGTTTCTGCCGCTGTACGCCCATCCTCATTAAATAAGTGAGAGGATTTTGCAGGGAAGGGTCATCTCCATGGACCAATGTGAAATTTTACAGGAAAGAGGTAGGCAGATGCTGGTGTCTCTGAATACACAACAGTTCCTGACTAAGGGGTAAACTTGTGGTTTTTCACCAGGTCTATGTGCAGGCTGGGGATTCTTTGCATAGCAAATACAGACATAATGCAGAATTATCAGGGAGACTCTTTGAGCCTAGAGAAACACATGGTTGGCCTGAGGGTGGATGAGATTTCCATGAAGTCGTAGAAACACTTCCAGGGATGCAGTGAAGGAAATGCACAATAGAAGCAAGAAATGATTCTCTGGACTTCACGTCATTTGAGAGGGAAAGAAACATTTTTCATGAAACATTTGTTCAGCATAGGAAAAATTTGGTCTGATCACTCCCGACATTAGCAAGAAGAACTTTTTACTCAGTGAGAGTTTTACATGGTCATGATGAGCTGGAATTCTCACAACTGACTTTATTGCTGAGCTCTGAGAGGGTAGGTAATGAAAAATAGTTAGGAGATCTAAGTCAGGTCTGCTCTGCAGGAGCTGGGTTCATCTGCACATGCGCACACGGACATGCACAAACACAACACATATGACCAAAAAGAGCAGTGAGATTCAGCTGAGGGTGATGCAAGAACATGCAGAGGCTCCTGGGGGTTGGGGATGAAGTTCAGCTGAGCTGGATTTGCTGGGGCAGGGTACGTGCTTAGAGCATACGTGCTGCCATCATGAATATTTATTAAATCAGCCCCCTCATACCTAGGCGTGCTGGCAATCATCCTCTAGATCCACAATTTACACCCTCCTGCCACTGACTGCACATGAGCTGACACCCCATTTGGCAAATATCTTTTGAAATTTTGATTTATACGCTCCTAAAAAATCTTTATTACACTTCTCCCTTCCAGACAATTTACTTTGTTCAATATGTTTGGTTGTTGTGGAGCTTTTTTTTTAAGTTCAGTTCCTACTTACCATTTTTCAGTATTTATTATGCCACATTCCCATGGGGCTGTGACTGGCAGGTGGGTCACAATATACATAACTGATAGGCCCATCTGTCTTCCTTTCACTGCCTGCTCCCCCTTTCTTTCTCTTCTTTCTTTCTCTCTCTCTTTCTTTCTTTCTTTCTTTGCTTGTGTCATAAACCGTCAACTATATGAACAGACAGGTAGAAGCAGCCTGAGAGAAGACTATCAGTATATAAAGGGGAATTAGTCACTTCACAATAGCTTATGAAACCAAACAGTTTCATAATGGCTGCATTATTTCTCACTATTTACAATTTTGGTCTTCCACAACACACAGCATCAAACAGAACAGAACTGTTCTTTTGAGAAAAATGCAAGAAACCTCTTCATTTTCTGTTTTTTTGTTGGTTTTTTTTGGGGGGGGGAGATGTTTGGGTTTTTTTTTTCTCTTTGTCTCAATTCTTTATCCCCTGATATTAGAGCTCCCCAATGCCCAAGTATTCCAGGGGAAAAAAGATGCTAATACACTCTGAAAATGCAATCAGCCTCTAAAAAACAGTCTGCCTTGCTTCTGTTCTAAATGCTTCCCACCTGAGATTTTGGGACCTCTCAGCTTGGTTATATGCCTGGTTTTTAATTTTAGTAAAGGAAAAGTGAAAGTTCAGAGTGCTGCAGGAGCTGTTGATGATGGAATGCGAGTGAGGTGTCGCAGTGACCAGAGGGGATCAAGGTAATGAGGGGCCTGATCCTGCAGCCTGCCAAGAACATGGGGTGCACTGATGAATTCTGGCCTTTGAGTGCCTCCATCTAGCACTCCTTGAAGGTGCTGGCTCAATGGCATGGTGCTCAAACCCTGCAAGTGACATCAGCACTGGGGGCAATGCTTACCAACATCACCTGAATGGCAGTCAGTCTTTTCAACACTCTCCTTTTTCCTCTGTATATAATGCTTTGTGGCACATTCTGCCTTTTGTTTTTTAACCTTGCTATTGCTTTTAGTTTGCACCATCTTACTCAGCAGTCCCCAAAAACTGAAAATGGAAAGAGATGTCCCACATTTTTTCCATTCATACTAAAAAAAAAGGGGGGGGGAACGAAAAAACCCAGCAGCCTGTCTTTAACCTTTGGTAACCCTGACATTCTTTGCACTAAAGTGTCTGATATTAAAGCAGATTGCTTTCATGCCTACATAAGTAATATCATATGCTTCACATCAGCCTATGCTCAGGCTAGCTGAATTCCCACTGTATTATTGCCTGTGAACGTACACTCTGTGCATACTAATAATGGCCTATCTGAACCAGCTTGCCTTTCAACTTTTTGAAAAGGATTTTATTGGTTTGTTGGATGGCTATGGCATAGGAATATAGTTTAATGAATGATAGTAACGCTTGTGCCTGTTAGTGCTTGGCAAGTTGTGCTAGAGAAGTAGAGCTGAGAAGAGAAACAGCCTTAAAACACTGCTAAAATTAATGAAGAAAGGGTGTCTTCTCCCACTCCTGACAACTGCAAACTAAGATCATGTCTGATCTTAGTGTAGCTAAAGAGGCACTTAAGAGGACTTCTAAATTTTGTTTTGTAAGCAGTATGTTTGGACCTTTTACTTTCTTCCTTTTTTCCTCTTTAGGCAGTAGGTGTTAAAAAGAAATCCATCAGAAAGGAGAACTAATACCAATGTGATTTATTGGGATTGTCAGGTGGTCTGTATTTGTGTGAGAGAATTTTTTTTTCAATCCTGCTGGTATTTTTCTCAGCTCTTCCTCCTGACTCAAATGCTTCTCGGAGAGACGGTTCTTTGCTTCTTTCTTTCTTTCTCTGATACACCCATTCCAGTATGAGATTATACTCTGTTTCTGTTTCACAAGGGACATAGTCCAGGTTTCTGTGATGTGGAACCATAGTCTTGTACATAAACAGATAACCTGACCCTACGCTGTTGTTATTGGAGTTTTCTGTTTTGTTTTGTTGGGTTTTTGGTTTTTTTCTCCTTCTACCTTCTAAAAGCCTGGGCATGCTGTTTATGATCTTACAACTCACCTTTTAGGGAGCTTCAGGATGGTTTTGTTGTTGTCTCAGTCTCTAAACTCAAGTGATTTTCTCATACTGGAGATGCACTGCCAAGTAAAATGAGGACTTCTCTCCTACCGAGTACATCAAGAATTCTCCTGTGCATAAGATGTATGAAGATGTCTCACCTTTAACCTTCTTTCCATACACAGGGAATATATTATCTTCCACAACTTGTTACCAATTTGGCAGGCTTCATCTAAGCTATACACATGCATACATATATTTATGATATACAAGATATACATATATATATCCCTGCAAAGATGCAAGTTCTCTTGAATTGAACTAGGGAGATGTAAAGTGTTGCATCAAAGGTCCACCTAGGTCCTCCCTTAGGCAGTAGCTAGTAGCAGGTTTTGGGGAATAGATATGGAATTAGGATAATCATAGAATGGTCCTTTTCCTGGCATTATTCCCAGGTTCATGCAATCTGTTACTTGGAGATCTTCTAGGCTTTCCAGATAATGATCATCTTGTTCTGTAGCTAACAGTGGACCTATCCTCCATAAATTGTTTAAATTCCCTTTTCAACTAATTTACTTAGGGCTAGTGTTAAGCCAACTTTGTGATTACAATCACTAAATGGGGGAGAAAACAACCACTGAAGAATTAGTCATGATCATAGCATCCTACAGTATAGCCTCCAATCACTCCCAGGATATGGATGTACTATCTGAAAGGGAATATGTCTGGTCCTGATCCAGAGTGTAAACCATAGGTAAAATGCTTTTATTATCAACTAAAGTAAGAATTTTGATATACTTTCTTGTCTTCTTTTCCCTGAAGTGTCAAAGATGCTATGCCAGAGGTGGAATATTAGCTGTTTGACAAATTTCAGATTCAATGTTGTTTGCTGTGTTGGCCTTTTAAGAACTGATAGACATTGGTGAAGGAGGGGGAAGAGATGGTAGATGAATGGGCCATGAGATTGCTTTCTGATGTTGACAAAAGAAGCGAGTGCAATTTTTTTTGTTTCCTCTACATAAGCCAAATGCTAACTGCTCTTCATTCTGTGCAGAAGTTTCTATTGTGTAAGTAATCATATGGGCATATTTAAGTACTGGGTTTTTTTGAGTTAAATCCCATTCAGACTGTTATGACTGTGTTTAATCTTTGAAAGACGGGTGGGGAAGGGGAAATCTGTTCTTCAAAAAAAGAATCCTTTTTATATAGAAAACTATAGGGTTCTTATCTTTGATCTAAGTAAGCGCAACTGTACCATGTCAGCAGCATATTAGTGCCAACGCATGTGTGTTGTACTTTTTAAATGCTGTTTCAACATGTGTCATTGGATCTGTGTTCCTACAGGCTCACAACAACCTGCACCCTGGTAACTACATGTTGATTGAAGCACTCTTATGAAAAAAAGATATAAATGTTTGTGGTTAAGGTGATAACCCTTTTGTTTTCTCTGTAATCCATCACAGGGCTTGTCAGCCCTGACAGCTCTAGTGGATTTTTTTGAACACCTCTTTATCTGACAGCTTCATGCATCATAAAGCAGCAAATAGAATTAGATCAAAGTCTAAGAGTCACTGTAGGCTTGGTAAGGTATGCAATCCTGTTTGTATCTTTATCCAGGCACTGACAGTTCATTTTAACTGGCAAGAGGGGGAAGGAGGGAGAAGGAGGAAAGTTTCTTTTTCTTTTAAGAAGATACAGTAGTGCTGCATTTTTAAACATGCATTGCTTTCACATATCATTTCCCCTTGACATCTGTGATTCCCAGTGTACTGTAGCACACTATATATTTTTTTCAGAATGCTCAACAACAGCAGTCGCATTCTCAAAGCAAAGGCTTAACCAATGTACAAGGCCATGTACCCACATGCTTTAATAATCCTGACTTTTGTTTAATATCAATGACAAAGATTGACAGAGCTCACTTCATACAAAGGAATATTGCCCATCTGGTACATGCCAGATTCTGTGAATTACTGTGATGGATAACAGGTTTACAAACAGTTCAGCCTAAACTCATAGGATATAGCCAGAATTTACTTATTAAAGAAACAGCATAATGGGAAGAGAAGAGAATGGAGAATAGGGAATGGAAAAAGGAAAGGGAAAAAAAAAGGAAAAGCCTAGTTTAGTAAAAAGGAACAAAATGAAGCCATTATTTGAAAAACTGGATATTTAAACTTCTTCTGCTTTGGTCTGTGTCAGTGTATCTTGTTTTTTTCTAAACTGTTGAATTAATGGTGACTCTTGGTGAATAATAAAGGTAAGCCAAGGCATTTATGCCAAAGCTTTTAGAGGTGTCATATTCCTTGGGAGTCTGTGGTGGAAGAGATGGGAGGAGCTTTCAAGTCTTTTTACTCTGAAGCATATGATGCATAAATATGAAATTAGGTAGCCTCCTTTACTTCCGACAGACTTGTATCTGAATGCTACTTTTTTGATTTCATTGTGCCATTTGCCGAAAAGCCACATTAACACAGAACCGATAAGCTGTATTTTCTTCATGGAACAGGGAAACAATCTCCAAACAAAATGGTCCCATGAAAGGGAGAAGCCAGACCAGACAGATGCTGCCTTTGGTGCAGCAGCAGCACACGAGTCAGCTCTATAATATGGGGTCCTAAGCAGACGTTGCTCTGAGGGTGCTTGTTAGGGAGGAAAAGGTGAGGGGGTGAGAGGCTGCTCCTCCTGGCTCTTTCCCCTTTGAAGGTAACGGCTTTCAGAGAGGGTGTTGAGGCTGCCACTGAAGGCAGCCATCATCCTGCCTCTGCTCCTCTGGGCTGACTGTGTGCAGGAGGCGCTGCAGAGGTGCAAGGAGCGCTCATCAGAGCTCATTCCTACTGACTTCTGCAAGAGCCGTGTACCCAGATCAGAGCAGGGTTGTGAAGCAGTGTGGGGCAGTTAGGAGAAAAACTACAGCAGTAAGGAGTCAAAATTTCCTTGTCTCCGTCAGTGCAGCAAGGTAGCCGGAGCTGGATACAAGGGGAGGATACATCTGCTAGCACCTCCCTCCTCCCAGCAAGCTGTATCATCTTAGCATATCCCAGTAAACTCTATCAAACTTCTCAGTGCTGCATCCCTCATGCATTCACGCCCTTCCCGCTGACAAGAGCTGAAGGAAAACTTGGGGTCACCACCTGGCCTTACTGAGGTAAATGTTGCCATGTTGTTGACCCAAGGAGAAGTGAACTTTTGTCAATCTGTTTTTCTATAAGCTACTCTTTCCTAAAACTGTTTTAGTAAATCTTTTAGAAGTCTAAACTCCAGAAAAGTGAGGAAGCCAGTTCCAAAGAGATGTAGGAGGTTTCTGACTAAAAAGAGTCTATGCAAACAGCAAAATGTCCTCTGGGCTTCTACCCTTACACATATTGGTCCAGCGTTAGTTTCTGTCAGAGGCTAAAGGTCAGTAACATTTCAGTTGTGACCAGTCCCAGAGTGATGTAAACATGAAAGCTTTTCTTTTGAGAACCCACAACTATCACTACCACACTGTGGGATACCATGGGCACTTATTCTGTAATGTCCCAGAAGGTCTGTGCACCAAGGACACCACCCACTTTTTCTGTGTAAAATGCTTAAGCTTCTGTGTGAGGTAAGAGACATTATTCATTTCAGCAGCCCTCATGTATGTAAGTGCCTGAGCACCTCAGGTGTTGCACTGTGACACAAGGGAAGCAGAGCAGGACAGAAATGAGACAGACATCTAGAACTTCTGAGGTGGTCCCTGACCAGGTAACGTGTACCCTGACCAGGGCTATCTGCAACATCTAACTGAAAAGCAAGGAGCTCAAAACATAAGCCAAAATTCCTCCTGCTGGTCTAGCGGTACTGTATCTATCTAGTCTGATGACAAGAGGCCTAACTACATTTTAAATTACCTTGCATGAATTTGAAGTCTACCTCTAACAGCTGAGACCCACATGCATTACAGCTGCTGCCATAGCTCCTTAGCTGATGGCCACAAACAGCAGCTCCTCCTAGGGTTTTTCACTGCAGGCAGTATTGGGATGCAGCCATTTGAGGTGACTTCACCAAAGTGTCATGGCCAGCAGGAAAGGGTAGCCACTGAGACCCACAGGACCTGGCATCAGTTCGTGTTGTCTCTTGTGCTTGAAAACCTATGAGCAAGTTGCCTGAAATCCCTTCTTACTGATGTGCTGTGCTGTCTTTGCCTTGACCCAGCCAAGCCAGCTGAACTACCCCCAAAGAACAAGAGGCAAGGTGACCGATGGACTTGTCTTTTGTGTCACTATGACCATGGTTGAACCGCCTCTGAATTTATTCATAAACAATTGCTAACAAACTTTGTCAGTACCATCTGATTTCTGCAAGTGCATATTATTCCCTGAGTTTACACTGAAAAACTTTAAGCATGTCTATAGGCTTAGAGGTTTGCGGCTCTTCACATCTTACTTCAAAAAGCCCTCAAGAACGTGAGAGATGCTAAGGGTAGATGTCTTAACTGTTTCTGACTTTTTAAAGTAATATTAACTCAAATTAATTAACAGAATTTTCCTTTGCTTTAGAAAAATTAGTTTTGACTCATAGGATTCGCACTATGGAAATGGAAGAATGCCCTCTGTGTTAAAAAGACATGACCAATAACACCTCCAGCCTATGCATTATGAAAAACCTTCAAAAATCATTACTTCTAGTCCTATGGAATACTTAGACTTTCATCTTAGTAAGTAGGTCCCAGTGGAAATATTTGAGAGTAGTGGGGAAAAATTGAAAATAAATTCTCTTTCTATACAGTTTTAAACATTAGTTTTCTTCCATTCAGTGTGTGTTAAAGTATAAGCCATCCATGGCTTTTCTACCTCCTACAAATTCTCTTTTAACTTTTATTTGTTATTTAAAAAGCCACAGGGTATATTCTCTTCTTAATACATAGGGATTTACGTGTGAAACTCCCTGTGCATCGAGGTGATAATATACCCCTTAATTGGAAGCTGTTTAATGCTCTCGATTTAACATTTTAATAGAAAAGTTACAAGCAGTCTGGCTGTGAGTGCAGCACTATTAAAATTCTCAGCCAGGACAGTAGTGTTTTTTTTCTTTTTTAAGTGGCTTTTTATTTGCTAAAATTCATTGCAGCTTTCATTACAAGTTGAGGCCACTTTTAAGTTTTGCTGTGCATTATGAAAAAGAAAATGGAGAACTTTAAAGCAATTCTAGGTCTCAAATAAAAGGAGTAACTTAAAAGCATCTTTGCCATGTGTGTCGCTCTATAGGTTGTGCTCATGAAGGTCATTCAGCACTGCGGAAACTTTATTGAGTGTCTTGTGCAGACACAGTAGGAGGAACATTACCCTTTAAGCTCTCCAGGACCACTTCTGTAGCTGGAGTTTACTTGTGTGTTTTCAGACCCTTATAATCATATGAGAACAGAGGCAATGTAGGACCTTTATAGATTGGACGTTATAGCCACTACCCAGCACAAAGCAAGCTATGAAGAAATGGGATCCAAAGCTTGACCCTGTGACTAGCATGTGCTTCATGGTCTTCTAGCTTTTTGTTTCTAAAACACTGCTTGGAGGCAGGAAATTGTCTTCACTACCCTGTCAAGGGCATAGAAATATACAGGGCCATATTCATAAAACGATTGAAAACCTTAGGTGTGACTTGTAGCACCTGAATTCTAACCCAAACCCACAGGACACTCATTCCAAGTTCTAGAGGTATCCCGTGAGCTCAGGTATCCACATTTTTACAGCAAACTTCTCGAGCTGCTAAAGATTTCTTCTGCCAATGCCCTCAGTCCTCTGCAGGCTGAGTAGCTCTGCACAAGGCTCCCATCTAAGTCCAATTTACTTTGTTAGAAGGATGTGTCTGTAGCTGTGAATTCTATGATATGTTCTCTGGAAACCCTACGGGTATTCTGGCATCAAAACATCAGTCTACCCAAGCAGGTTAGTGATACAGACAAGGAAGAGTAAATTTTCAGTGGCTAAATAAAGGCTGAGTATATTCCCTATGGGTAAATGATGTCTGAGTTTGTTGCTTTATCTGTTTTAATTTGATGTATGTGAAACTTTCAGCAAACAAATCTATGTGTATGCATGAAAACACAGTTTGCATTCTTATATTCCTGAATCAGACTTCTGCTCTGTGCCTTTTCCCTTCTCGCTCGTTTTGCACTACAGAGAGATGTGTCGGTAAAACAGAGTTTACTCAGCTGAACATGTACCCCTTTAAGGAAAAATCCTGCCTGTTTTTCTGTCAGGACATAAAGCTTTAACGACAGGTGGGATGTATGCACTGCTGTTGGGAAAAAGGATTCCTGTATAGGCATGGGATACCTCTACTGCAGTAGGGTGGATGTGGGGTGGGCTAGGAGGAAAGGCTGGCCTGGCTTACATACCTCTCCTAGACACAGGTCTTCTCTTCCCAGGGGCTAACTCAAATTTCTTCAGAGCAGCTCTCTGTCTGCTGGTGTGCTGCTGTGCCCACTTTACTGGGATGTGGCACTGCTCACACCTGTATTTGGTATCTTCATGGGTAGACCAGACCACATACCTGCTATGAGTCCAGATATCCATTCTCTCATGGGGTTGGGAATAAGCTTAAAGCCCAGCTTTCTCAAGATGTATTTGAATGTATTTTCATTAGTTACCTGATCAGAGAAGCCTTGCAAGAGGAAGTAATTACTTATATCAATATATTAATACAATTTAACCTACCAGATTTTTATACCAGAGTGTGAAATCTGGGCAGATTTCAGCTATGTGCATGAATCTCCAAGAGTGTTGGCAACCTGCCCGAAAGGGTGACTGGTCCCCATGCCCATTCACTCCTTGTCTTCTGGCTGAGAAATCAACAAGAAAGAAGCTAAAGACAAACTTGTTCCCATGCCTTTGTGATGTGGCCACTAGGAATGCTACTTAGGCCACTACTAACTTTACAAAAGCTTTAATAGCCTTTAGATGGTATCAGCTTTTAGTTGTTCCTCATCTGGGCTGGAACTGAACCAGCATCCTGTTGGTTGAAAGGCTTTGTATCCCCATTAAAAAATATTTTACTGGCCTTTTCTACTTAAAATACATCAAACAGTTTCCGCTCCTGTTTGTTTTTCTCCTGAAATATGGAAGCTAAAAGTGATCCTGGTAGAGTGTAGCTTAAACTGAAAAATACCAAGAGACAAAGCCATGGGTTGTTGAGGGCCTTTCAGATGCAGGATGGGGAAAGCTAAGCACAGCAAGAGGTCAGGGCCTGAAAAACAGAAACACCTAGAAAGGCTTAAGTTCCTCCACTCTACAGCATAGTTGAAAAGTCTCATTAATGTGTGTGGAGAAAGAAAAACTTTCTCTTTTCTTCCCTTATTTCATTCCACATTTACAGCAAAAGGCAGAGAGCTATTATCTAAATGAGGGGATCACAGAAATGTGCATTTTTTAGTGAGAATTTAACTCTGAGTACAGCATTCCTAAAAAGGTCACTGCAGGCCATTTAGTTAGGAGATTTGAACAATCAAAAGCTATGCAAAAATTAGGTTTTCTTATAAATTAACTCCATGCTATTTCTTTGGGGTTTTTTTTTTGGGAGAAAGCTGTGGTCTTTGAACAAATAGATTTTTCTCCAACATACAGTATATATTGTCTTTCAGTACAGCTTCCGACTAAAATTTATCTCTTGCTAAATGCAGACTAAATGAATAGTGTAGAACTAATACATTTTGTGCCAAGAAAATAAATGGGCATGGTGCTAGATGCTTAAAAGTGTCACTAATTATTCACGTGATTTGTGGCATCCCTTCTTTGCAAAAGTATGGGGACTATAACTGGGAAACTCTTTCACATTTCTCTCTCAGAAAACATATAGCGAGGAACTCAGCAGGCTTAAAACATGCCCAACCCTCTTAATTTTGGTATACCCAGAATGCTGTTCCAGAAATACTCCCGTACATCTAGTGTTTGCGTGTTAAGGACAAACCGGAAAGCTTAGGCGTTCCCGTATGCGAACCAAGTTTTTTCCTTCTTTGTTTTTCTCTCTCTCTCTTTTTTTTCCCCTTCTGGTGTGTTTTGCAGGATGGAATTGTGGAAGGTCGGTCCCACTTTTAGCTTCCATACCTTGAACGCAAGGGCGTATCCAGAGGAGTTTTTTTAGCGGGCAGTGAATAGTTTCCAACCACACAACTCTCAATCTGGTACAACATGTCTGCAGCTTCCAAGCAGTGCAAACGGATGTATGGGGGCTTCCATGGTTTTTCAGAGAAATGAAACTCTTTCTTGATTTTTTTTTTCTCTCCTTTCTTTTTTGGCTATTGTTGGCCAGCAATTGAAATGAAAAAAGGAGAAAGAAGAAACAAGACGAGGTAGAGATGTCGAGGAAAAGCGTCATGTTGGCGAGAGGTATTTTTTTTAATCTTCAGATATTATTGATGAGTGTAAAATTACCACATGAGGTACATTGAGATAAAAATTGAGAAAGTTCTGCCTACGTGACTTCTTTTAAAGAAGAAGCAGACTGTCATATACACAAAGAAAAACACTGGCGTCCTGGAGGACAGAGTCACTAGTGACGACTGCAGAAACAAAAATCTATGAAAAACATTTCAAATAAAAAGTGACCTCACTTAGTCCGTAGGTGGCACTTTCATTTTCTGGGCAAGTCACAATTTTAATTTGGTTTCATGACACTCCTTGTTTTTGGTCAAGCTTTGCCATTGTCACTATCTCAATTTCTTTGAAAAGGGAAGAGTTGTCCTGAACAGCCTATATTTTAGAACTGGTTTTCTCTTGGGGTAGTTGTTTTATTTTTGTGATAGTTTGTAGATTTCTTCCACGTACTGTTACCAACATGGTCTCCAAAATTAAAGTCTGGGTGGCCAAAACTGTCTGAGTGATAGTAGCTTAGGATATTTTTGTCCTTTCTTATGAGTGTGTCTGGGCAGTGTAAATTCATGTTTTTAAGGAGGGGGCAATGTTCTTTGGTTTTTCTCTTTTTCCTGCTGTAATGACAGGAAGTCAGCAGTTACTGTCATAAGAAACCAGAATTAATAGAAATACTACTATATTAATAGAAATTAATAGAAAATTAATTACTAAATTAATAGAAATTCTACTTTTGACTTTTATTAGACAGAAAAAATATGTTTGGCACCAACATAATCAGATGGGGTGTGTTCATTTCTGTAGAGAATTCAAAATGTAATATCAGAAAAATATCTGATGTGCATGGACATGCAACACATATTTAGATATTTGAGTGAAAACATGCTGCAAAAAAAGGGATGAAACTTCACCTTAAGAGCCAGCCTGCTCAACAAAGCCCTTGAGAAGCAGCTTCGGAGCCAGAGGGAAGCAGCTAAGACAGTGAGTGGATCAGAATTGGGTCCTGAAGGGATGTGACCACAGAAGGAATAAGAAAACTGATTGCTGTTGTACTGAAAAGTCCTGGAAATGATTCGTGTTTTGCAAGCTTTTGTTAGGGAAAAGTCCAAGTTGGACTAAGAACACTTAAATGGGCTGCGTTAAGTTTAATTTGGACTCAGAGTCACCAGTTAGAAAACCTGTGTCTTGTAAACACCAACCTCTTAATTAGACAATCTTGCCTTTTTGCTTTGTAATGTCAACAAAATGGATACATTAGTGCCATATGAAGCTGCCTTAGGAGGATTAACTAAAGGAAACTGCATATTGAACTTCACCTTTTAATTAACTTTTAATTAATTGCTCTCACAGCAGAAAGCAGTCACAGAGGGACTCCAAGATTCAGGAGTTACCAAAGGTCTATAATGGTTTGGGGGGTGGAAAAGACTTATTTCATTGTTCCCCATCTATTTCGGCTTCACTCATAGCCTGGGCTGTGGAATTGTTGTGGGTTATTTGAAAGGAAGAAAAACTGAAAAAAGTTAGATGTGTAACTAATTATATAAACATGTCATCTTTGTTTTTGTCAGTTTCAGTTACTGGGAAGCATATTTTCCTTATTTAGTGTTGCCTTTGTGCAGTTATATTAAGCCAAAAAAAAAAAAAAGAGAAGGAGAAGCAGCAAGGGAGGGAGGGAAGGAGGGAGGAAGCGAGGAGAGCGTGGGGGCTGGCTGGATGCTCTGGCTGCTGGCAGCCTGGCCCAACCATCCCTGCAATGATGGCATTCCCTGTGCACAGCCATCAGATGGAGGTGAGGATCTCTAGCTGGGGAAGTAATCACACTTGGCATTCCCTGTCAGGAAGACAACTTTGGTACTGAGGCTAGAGATCATTAGGAATGAAACATCAAATACCAGAAAACAAATGGAGGCTTAATCTTCAATGAAAGAGAACATCAGCAAAACACGACTTTCACATATTTTGGTACCTGACGTGCTGGGAAATGGCAGATTTTTTACCTGTGTTTCATTCCCCATCCATTGGACCCATAGTGCTCTGCGGCTGCCATGAAAGGAACTAGCACAAGGAGCAAGGAGGCAGCAGGGCACTAATTTGGCACAAATCTGCATATGTCCAGCTTCAGTTGGGACCAGAGGCAGACCTAGGTGCACATCAGAGGCAGGGTCTGGTCATGTGCTTTTCATTTAAGGGATTTTAGCAGTAGGGCACAGAATGGGAATGTGTCCCCCACCATCCCATGGACCGCACATCCGACACCACACACCAGGGCTCTGAGCAGTTGGGGTTACCCTCCTGCCACCTGTGCCCTGTATCTCTATAGAGTGGTGGGTTTGTGGCCAGGTGGCTTGGAGCCACACCATCACTACGAGAATTGGTTCAGCGTGGTAAAATTAGAAGCAAGAAAACTCACAGGAAATGGTGGTGTTCCTGAAAACTCTCCTCCTTCCAGGGGACCCTTTCCCTTTGCTGTTTGCCTGCCCTCCTTTAGCTGCTATGTGTAAACATTTGCTCACACACATTTTTGTCAGCACAATAGGCTTTCTTACTGTGAACTTCCGCATCAGCAGCCAAGACAAAGGCATCTGTGAGCAAACTGAAATATTCATTTTTTGTCTTCTGCTTGGCTGAGTGTTCGCCTTCCAACATTTGTCTTTGTGACACTCTGGGACTGCCCAGAGCTGTGGGATATCCTTCTGCATCTTTCCCTGCAGAGGGACCTCCTTCCCAGCCTCTTGGCCACCACCTTTGCAGCAGACTCCCAAGCTGCCCAGTTTGAGGGTCCCCTGGCCAGCCTGCACGCACGGCTTTAGGCTGGTTGCTGTAGTTGGCAGCTGCTCCTGACTCCCTTCACCCCTAAGAGTGAGACCACCTAAGAGTTTGGCGGTGGCGCCCTGGGAAAGGGTTGCTGCCAGCTTGCGTGGGCTACCCAGGGATCAGATTCATGCTGGGCCTTAATACAGGGGTTTCTCTGAGCCCCACCAGCCCCGGTGGGTGTTACACCATGCAAGGAGAGTTAGGAATGGGGACACGAGTCCTCACAAGCCCTGAAGCTCTCTGAGGTCTACACCCTCACGTCCTCCTCCTATTCATATCTTTATTTATGGGGTTAGCATTTCAGTTATTAGGGTCACTTCATCTGCAGCCTCAGGTATTTATGTGCCCTACCTAAATGGCCAGAAAGCTTGTGACTTGTCTAAACATCTGTGCCTGTTCTACGAGTCACTTGGCACATAGGGCACTGCCTGGCTGTTTTCTTCTCTCTCTGAATCTACTTGCTGTGAAGGGCCCATGTCCCATCTTAATTGTTCATTTCATGCCTGTCAGCCCCAGGTGGGGCTCCTCATTCACTCGTTAAGCTTGTGATTCCTCTGGAGCTCCTGGCTTGTGATTTTCTAGGGAAACTGTATATGACACACCGTAAACAAAGATGACAGTCTGGGTGAGAAGCAACGGAGGTGTAGAACCAAGAGAGGTGCCTCCACACATTTGCAATATCCAGCCCTGTTACCTAACTCTTGGAACCCTCTTCCAACCCACCAGACACTCAACCAGAACCAGGCTCATGTGACTGACATGTTCATGTCCCACAAATAATAACATGCGATCAAATCTAGAGCAATCTTAGCGAGCAGCCTGCAGTCCTCGGCTGAATATCTTTCATTATTCAAAAAAAACATGCAAGAAGGAATATATTCAGAGAGGACAAGATTGCTCATAAACAAGTCACAAGCAGAGAAAAAGCCTGTATTTGTCAGATAATTTATCTTCAATGAATAATTCAACCAAGTCTAATAATAATTATTTATTATTTATAACATACACACTGACATAGGTGTACACGGTGCTTCAATAAAAGTAATTGAAATAATTTTGCATGAACTTATTGGATTAATGGGATAAGCACATAATGTTCTTTTTATGCTCAGTGCATTACAGAAGTGATTTTTGCAACACATAGTGGTCTAAGTGTTTATCCAAAATTTTAGACGGGTTCTCTATGGCTCTCAGTGGTATAACAGAGCTTTAAATAATTATAAAAAAATGCATCCCTTGACACATCTTAGATATCAATTCTGATATTTGTCTCCTTTAAGTGAGTTCAGACAGAATCATTCAAATTGACAGTCCATCTTTCCGTAGGTTAGATGTTTTAATCACGATGATACATCAGTTAATGATAAAAAAAATTAGACCTCATTTTACAAATTTTTCATGCAGGATCCAGCATTCATTTTTCTTGAAACAGAGAACAAATAGTATAGTTTCAAAATGGAGGTTTAATAGGAACTAAAATATGAAGATTTTTATTGAGAAAATAAGATCTAAATAATAAACTTGGAACTTCCAGTGCACAATTATTTAAAAATTATTCAAAGAGTCTGTAGAATGAGACTTACCCCAATCTTAAATCAAGTGATCTGTAACCCTTTGTGAAAAAACACTTGGACTTTTTTTCTCCCCGAAAGAGTCTGAATATTATGCAGGATTTTGCAGAGAAGCAAAATGAGACATGAACTGAAAATGTGCTCGGAATTTGCTTGCACGGCATAGCCCAAGCCATGCTCTGAGAGATGCTCTGGACTTTTCAGAGAAAGAATGCCTATTATTTGTTTTCTGGGCTCAATGCATTTTGCCTACAAATGCACTGGCAATATGCTGTCAAGCAGATCAGTTGCGTATTGTTTCTCCTGCTTCTCCTAGCATTTGTACAGCCCAAGAATTTCCAAAGTAAGAACGGTTCTCAGAAAAAGCAGGGTTTATTTGTACGTATGGTACTCCATGTAATGACCTCTGCAAAATGTACAGTCTCTAACAATGTGCCTGGGAGGAGGAGCCCTAACTTATCCTCTCACTCCACAGAGCTCAGAATCTTGTGCTCGCTTTCAGAATGAAATCAGGCACACTAAAGTCAGTGAGATAACTCATGTGCTTAACATTTAATGCATGCTTTCATACGGTAGTGAATCAACCTTGGCAATGACATATGCCCAATGAAACTGTTAAAAAATTCCTTAACCAAACTTTAAAAAAGCGCATTTTTTGATTACACAGTTGGGTTTTTTAGAACTCTTTTAGTAAGGAATATTTACTTTTTATTTAGAAATGCTCGTATTTTTTCGACTTGGCTTCAGTACTTTAAAAAGTGACAACAAAACCGCAAGTGTTTAGCTCTTATTAATTATGGGGAGGGAAAAATTAATTTCCTGACTGTGTTTCCCATGTACACAGGAGACCCAGGAGTTAGTGGCAATCTCCATAGCTGCTCAGGGAAGCTGTTAGCTAAGCACACAGCACCAGCGCAGATCTGCAGGAGCAGGGAGCTGAAAGAGCAACATTAGAAGCTGGCTGAGGCAAAGTACCGCAAGGTAACTTTTATAGCTGAAAGTCTCACAGGCACAGAGTATCGAGATTTATTTAATTGGTTCTCAAGAAATTAAAATAGGATCAGTTTCCAGGAATGAAGGAGACACCAAGCTGTAAAGCTTTCAGTCACTGTGGGGAAGGGGTACCCTACTGTCGGTGAAGACATCAGCTGTGTTTTAAAGGCCCCAAGTCAGCTCTTCTTAGACTGAGCTTGTGAGAAACTCAAGGCTGTGGTCTACCAGGAGGTGTGAGAGGTGATGACAGATTCAGTGTGAATTTTCTTCATTCTTTTATTCTGGAAGTAATTTCAGGACTTTTCAAAGAGTGGAACTTAATAGTAAAAAAAAAATAATCAAAAAATACCTATAAGTAAGAAATAGTTGGAACAGTTGATTCCATGTATTCCTATTTTATCTCTTTTTTTTTTCCTAGTGATACACAGCCTACAGTGTGAAGACTGTTTCTGAAATTAATTATTAACCTGAATTTAACTTGCTCATGTTCACATTGCTTTTTTGACAATCACACCCATCTACATTTGAAAACCTGCAGTGTTGTCAACCAAAATGATTTTAAAATCCCTTGTGTAAGCATATGAAAACTGGTTTAAACCTTGCTTAAATGAGTTTACCTTGATTGGTAATTTACCAGTTTCAAATAAATCTATATAAATTCTACTCCAATTTCTTAAATCCTTGGACAGCTCTTCACCCACAGTGACTGGGACTTTTATTTGTACTTTCACTCCACAGATTCTTCAGATGAAATTGCTCCTCTTTATATTTCTTCTTTTTTGTTACTCACACTGTCTGTGTACCTGGCTTCCCAAACAGGCAGGATTTAAAACTATTCCTTGTCGTGAAATTATAGAATCACAGAATGGCTTGGGTTGGAAGGGACCTTAAATTACAGACCATCTAGTTCCATACCTCCCTTTATGGAGGATTTGGGATCAGTGTTTTTAAAAACTACATTAAAAAGTATGTCTGGATCTAAAAGCTCATGAAGGTTTGTAAATTCTTTCAAGAGAGTTGGATGCATGCCTTCAATCTGGCAAAACCCTGTTGCTGGAAGGAAGGAGGAAAGAAGTTCCATCTTTCTGTTAACAAAATACCAGTGAATTAAAGAACCTACCCAGGAGAATATCTGCAAAACTTATTTTATTTTTTGTTCGACATGCCATTCTTAATAACGGTTACTTTTCTAATGAGAGAATGTCTAAATTTAATCTATTTCTTGCATCATTGTACCTAACCTTTTTCATAGTTTTTTTTAAGGGCTTATTTCAGTTTGCAAAACTTTGTCTATCATGCTTCTTCACTTAAAAAGCTGTTCATAACAAATAAATTTAAATTATCGGAATATTTTTACTGGAAATACGCATGTCACTGTTGTGGGAATGATATTCACACAAATTGTGTGTTGTTGGGTACTGCAGCATAAGGGAAATTAATAGGCTTATTTAAAAGAAAAAAAACTCCTCGTACACTGCAGAGTTCCCATCATCCTGAGATCTTGGGGGTAAATCTTTTAAAAATATTCCAAGAAGTGGGAATACTTAAAGTTAAGAACGTGCACATCTTATCCTGAAGAAAAATAGTCTACAGAAATGAAGAAACTACTAGTTTCTGTTGCAGTCTGAGCCTTCCATCACTACTGAAGTTAATGTAATCTAGAATGCTCTGTTGAATTAATGTTAGCTTTTTTCTTTTTAAATTTTGGATGCATATTATTTTCCAGTCAAAACACAGATCCCCTTAGGACTCAGGCTGGTTTAATATCTGTGGTTATGGAGATTCCTTAGAAATAACTTCCAAGATCTCCTAGCAGTGACTAGTCCAGGTTGGGAGTTTATTATGCTACTGATCCCACTATCTCATTCTTGCAATTTCCAGG
>WAAB01012685.1:0-20531 GCA_013389865.1 Piaya cayana
GAGGGAAGTGATTTTGCCTCTGTGCTCAGTACGGGTGAGGCCACACCTCAAATACTGTGTTCAGTTTTGAGCCCCTCATTATAAGAAGGATATTGAGGCCCTGGAGCGTGTCCAGAGAAAAGCAATGAAGCTTGTGGAGGGGTTGGAGAACAAGGGTTATGGGGAGCAGATGAAAGAACTGGGGTTTTTAGCCTGGAGAAAAAGAGGCTGAGGGGAGACTGTATCACTGTCTACAACTGCCTGAAAGGAGGTTGTAGCAAGGTGGGTGTTGGTCTTTTCTCCCAAGTGATAGGTGATAAGACAAGAGAGAACGGCCTCATTGTGTCAGGGGAGGTTCAGACTGGACATTCAAAACCAATTCTTCACCAAAAGGGTTTTTAGGCACTGGCAGAGGTTGCCCAGGGAGGTGGTGGAGTCCTCATCCCTGGACATATTTAAAAGATGGGTATATTAAGTGCTTAGGGATATGGTTTAGTGGTGGACAGGTACATTTGAACTTGATGACCTCAAAGGTCTTTTCCAACCTACAATTCTATAATTCTATGAAATGCAGCTGCGTGTAAGTGCAGGTGTCTGGGGGGCACAGGTGGCTCAGGGCAGGGAGTTTGCACCCTATGTGCCCTCCCTTACCCACCAACAGCCATGGCACAGCTGCACCCTGAAGCGGGTGCAGGAGTTAGCTCTGTGGGCAGCAGCCTGCACGGCTGGCTGCAAGCTGCTCTGCAGCATGGAGTAGGGTGCCTTGCTCGGCAAGTCTCTGCCCTCAAGTACAGCTGGGNAAAATTCTCAGCTGCCAGTAGCCTACAACATTTTATTTGTTTTTATTTTTTAAAGAAATGCCTTTTTTAATTTTGTAAAATATGGGATTTATAGTAAAGTAATTATTTTAGAGCAAGGCCTTTAATTTTAATGCTATATCCTTGGAGTTGTTTTAAATAGACAGATATTTGAGCTTGGGAGATTCTATTTGAGGGTGTAGTGATAGGATGAGGGGCAGTGGTTTAAAGCTGAAATAAAAGATTTAGATTAGATACTAGGTGAATTATTTTACCGTGAAGGTGGTGAGGCACTGGCACAGGTTGCCTGGAAGTGTTCAAGGTCAGGCTGGATAAGTCTTTGAACAACATGATCCAGTGGGAGGTGTCCCTGCCTATGGCAGGGGGAATGGAACTGGACAGACTTTAATGTCCCTTCCAACCCACACCATTCTGATTCTGTGATCTCTGCCTGGCTGCTTCACTGAGGAAATGGAGCAGCTTGTGTCCCTCTTTTTCCCCAGCAGCAGCAGATATTCCTCCTCTGCTCAAGCACCCTCTATGATGTGTGTCTCAGCTGGGTTGCACTCACAGGGACAGCTCTCTGCAGAGGGGAGAGGCTGCTGCTGCCCTTGGATTTGCTGCATGGGGTGGTCGCTGCTGGCAAAGAGCAAATATAGTCTGAAAGGCTGGAGCTCAGTGACCGTTTGCCTTCAGTAACAGCTAATGCAGAGAGTTACAGGGCTGGGCCCTTCTGAGAGGAAAGGTTGCCTGCCACCCTAGTTCCCAGCCATTTCCTAATGAGATAATGACCACACGATAATAACAAGATAATGTCCTAATGACTGCATGAGATATTGGGCTGAGCAGGGCTACATTCTCCCTACCCACCAACATCACAGACAGGGTCAGGAAATAGAAATTAATTGCTGAGTTTTGGACTCAGATAAAGACCCTGTGCTTTCAGGTTAGAAAGAAGACGTGCTGTTTTGTGTCTCAAATGCAGGGCCCAGTGTTTCTGAAGCTCAGACAAAATCCTCAGTAGTTCTTTGCTTTTCAGGCTGGAAAATGGAGACTAAAAGTGCTGCATTTTCAGGTATCATGCTGAATTTCTGAAGCTCAGAAGAAGACATTTTCAGTGCTTGGAAATCTGAGACTTCTGAAATGTGGGAAAATTTTAAGTGCTGCATTTTGAGGTCTTGGAAATGAAAGCTCAGTCAGCTGCTCCCACCCCCCAAAAAATGTAGGCTTGGGGGAGGACTTTGGGCAGGCAGCAGACAGAGGGGTGTGGTGGGAGGGCACTGGGGAGGTGACAAGGAGGTATGGTTGGTGAAACTAGTGAGGCTGGGTGGACCAGGGCACATTCAGTGTCTGAAATAGCTGGAGAAAGGCACACTCCACCCAATAGACTCTTTATTCAAGGTGTGTACAACTGCCGATATAGTGATTGAATCATTAGTCAATATTTAGACAACATACAATTATTGCAGTGATTGATCTATGACCTTGCCAAAAGCCCAAACTG
This sequence comes from Piaya cayana, assembly GCA_013389865.1. Lineage (NCBI taxonomy): Eukaryota > Metazoa > Chordata > Aves > Cuculiformes > Coccyzidae > Piaya > Piaya cayana. The sequence goes on from WAAB01012685.1 coordinate 2,281, forward strand.
CTGCAATTAGCTGAAACTTCAAGCAGTTTCCACAATTCAGAGCTGAGAGCATGAGGTGCAACTCTTCTCCAGAGTGTACTGGAGCTGAAATAAGCCAGAGGGCAAGAAACAGGAGCTGAAATAACTAAGGGCTTCAAATAACCTGAGGTGGAACACCCATCATCTGTAACGAGCATCTCTTGTCCATCAGCCAGAGCTGTAACAAGCAGGAACATCTCATGTCCAGGAGCTGGAATTACCTGAAACTCAGAGAAGCCCAAGTCTTCATCAGCAGGAGCTTGTTCAGCCTCAACAAGGTGAAGCTGTGAGAAGCAGGAGCTGAAATAACTCAGAGCTTCAAATACCTTGAGTGTAAGCAGCTGACATGTCCGTTGGCAAGAGCTGTGAGAACTGGGAGCATGTGGAGTGTCCAGTAGCTGGAGTGTCTATCAGCTAGAGCTGTAGCAAACCAGGGTGTCTGTTAGCCAGGAGGCTGACTGGCACAGGCAGGGCTGTCCCCAACAAGAAGCTGGCTGTAGGGAAGAGGAACCCACAGCTGAGCTGTGAGAGTGGCCACAGAGACAACCCAGTAACACACTGGCCAAGAGGGATGACTGCTGAGCTGGGAGCCCCAGGCATCACTGATGAGCAAAGTGGAGAGAACTCTTTGAAAAGGCAACACATGGAAATGGTGTCAGCAAGCTGACCTTCCAGCAACAACTGCTCTGTAAAGCCATGTCCTACACCCAGTTATGTGCCTAGACCAAAAAGGTACAAAAGTCTTTGGTAGGTGCCACGTTACAAGCTCCTTGCTGGGAGCCTCTCACAGGAAATCTCCCAAAGAGATGGAGCCTTGCCAGGGACTCCCAGCTAACTCCTGACTCCATGACATGTCTCATCTATGACAAGAGAATTCTCTGTTGTTTCCGATTCTTGCAGTCTTTCATTGAGTTTTGTGCTGGTAAAACCTCAAATGTAGGTGTGCCTACAGGTAAGCGATCATACACACACGCTTGCTTTACTAGTGGTCATGTCCAGTAACTTGTAATAAAAAAGAAACAAAGCCTCCCTATCCTTGTGTACTGTAGCATCCTACAAACCTGCTGTTGTGATCTTAACAGGCTGCAACAGTGACACCAGTCCAGGACCTGCCCTGGGGCTCCACCAAGTCCACACGCTGTAGGCTGGTGTCAGCCATTGTGGGCATAAAGATTCCAGCATTGTGTGTATGCTGGGGCAAGCTGGGGCTTTGGTGTACCTGTAATGTTAGGGGCAAGCACAGAACAAGCAGCCAATGTTCTCATGCTTGCTAGCTTGTTGAGACCGTGGGTTAATAGGAAGGGAATGCACTAGGTGGAAAACATGAAGATAAGGGCCACATCTGTGGGAAACAGAGGGCTGCACTCTGTCGCTGTACTGTGGGATTCTCATGGGTGGAAATTCACTGGGATAGCTGTTACTGGAATCAGAGGCACTACATAGGGTTTGCATCCTCTCAATAATGTTGATCTTGATCTTGCCTCATCGACGGGGTCCATGCTTTAATCGCTACAACTCATCTTAGCTCATCCTGCAACCCCTGTACAGAGGAGGGCATCCCCAGCAGGGCCAGCCATGCACCCAAGAAACTGCCCCCCAGAGAAGAGGGAACCTGCCCAGGGCAGTTCTGCATGGTGTTTGGCTCTGGCCAGCCCAGAGAAAGAACCCCCAGACCCCTACAGTGACATTTCACATGGTGCCACAGACCTCTCACCACCCTGTGCAGCCCCCATCCTGCCCACTACAGGCACCACAGACCTCAGCAACACTCAGACCGCTCCCCAGTGGAACAAGCAGTAACAACCATCATCACACACTGTGGGGTGTGTGGCAACAGCCAGACAGTCCCAACATGTCCAACCCCGCCAGGCTCTGACATGGGCACAGCACCACCAGCTTCCCACCGCTACAGTACTGCACCTCTCCCATGTCGCATTGCCTGAGACCATCATACCTTGGGTCATGCTGAGCTTCTCTCACACTAGTCAGCAGTAAGAGAACCCTAGCCCCCGGCTCAGCCCCAACAGCACTGTCGGGCATGGGGCTGTTCAGTCACCACTTCAGACACTTCTCAAAGCAGCTCCTGAGTCCCCCAGTGCTCCTTGGATGAGGTAGACTCTAATGTCCCTCATCCAGGCTCGGGAATGGCAGCTCCTGGCTCCCAGCTGCACTACCGTAGCATCACCTACATGGACAAGAACCCTGTGAGGACACGGGGGCAAAGTTTCAAGGTCACAGCTTGGGTCCCTTGTCCTGATGGACTTGTCCCTGCATGCCTCAGGGGACAAACAATCCTGGAGAGGATGCCCCATGAGTGCATTGCAAAAGACAGGATGGGCAAAGACATGGAGTCCTGGCAGCCCATACCAGGACAGGCCAAGGGGAAGAATGGCCCCATATGGGAACAACTATTAGGGGACACTTAACAGCCACTGTGGTGGTGGGGAAATGGGGGCAGGTGGTCTGTAGGAGCCCCATGCTAGGGACACAGGTTTGACCTGTCACCGAAAAGCAAGAATGCCAGCACTCATGACTGGGTGGCTTTGAAGACCTTGAGCACTCTGAGTTCATTAATGAGCTCCTGGAGCAGCACTACTGTCCCCACCTGCAGTACAAGGGGATGCTCAGACCCAGCCTCCAAGCCCCATGCTCTGTACCTGGAAGTCTGCAGGGTGGGGATGTTTTGAGATCAGCAGCCAAAAGCAAGCAGAAACGACCCAGCATGCCTGCAGGCCACACACAGACTGGCACAATGACACACATGTGTCTGCTCCCAGTCACTGCGCTACAACCACCCTCTCCTGCTTCTCTGCACACATACATGTTGAGTGTCTGGATATATGTGTACACACTGTCAGCACAAGTGCAGCCTCACTCCTCCTTTCCAGTGATGCAAAGATGCTGCAGACACTGCAGAAAATGGAGTGGCAGTCACAGTGAGGAAAATGTGGGGTGGGAAAGGTATTTTTGAATACAGCCCACTCCTGCTCTGAAGGTGCCAGGATAGAGGCTCAGGCATGTCAGAGCCTGAGGGCCTCATGCAGCACCAGCCCACCATCCACTCTAGGTGAAAACAACCTTTTTCTGTTAAAAGCAAAAAAGCTTAAACAATCTGAGTCAGTGACTTGGTGCCTGCAACTACTGTGTCTGCAGAGCAACCCCAGCCCCCAAATTACCTCTTTCTTCTTCTTTGCCGCGGCAGGTAACAGATAAACCCTGGCACTCCCCAAGGCCCAGCAAGGCACAGATTGCTTCAACTCTCCTACAGCCTATTACACCCAGCACCCACAGTTGTGAGGGTGTCAACCCTCAGAGCAGCAGCACCCACATGACAGGCTCCTAACAAAGTTTTGCAGAGAAGCCAAGTGAGGTCATGACCCCCACATCATCACCATTGTTCACCCACTGCCACCCTCTGTGTCTTGGTGCAGGGGTTGGTCTGGGCAGAATAGTAATGCATTCGATGCTCTCAGACCTCCAAGCATAAGGGTGATACCATGACCAGCTCTACAGGCTGCAGTGTCCCCAGGGAGGAACCTGAGCAGTCCACAGCAGTCTTGGCTTTTGCTTTGTTTCATTTTATATTCTCAATGAACTTCATTGTTTGGTCCCCATTCCAGTGTGGGTCTCCAAAAAAGAGTCTTGTTTATCTGAAAACCTCAGAATTGTTCTGACCACACAGCCTATGAAAGTGCAACACTGTCTTCTGGTCTTGCAGGAGAACATAGAGAAATAAATAACAACACACATGGGCAAAAAGGTAAACTGCTGTTTATTACTGATTCTACCTAGAGAAGGGGGAATCAACCACTATCAAGGCAACAATCCCATGGTGCATTTCCTAATGGTCAGGGCAGTGGCAGCTCCTGCCCACAACAGCTTCACAGGGTTCAGTAGCATCTGCAACAAAACAGGAGAGTAGGATCAGGGAGTGGGGATGTGCCTCATCACACTGTGTATCTCTTCCCTTCTGGTCCTGCGTCACTGGCTAGATCCAGGTGATGGGCCCTGAGCAGACTCCTCTGTCCTGCATGAGGTTCACAGCTGAATTATGGTAGAGGACGAGTCACTGTGTCACCCAACCACTGTTGGTTTGGCACCACAGCAACCCTGTGTCTTATGTTAGACATTGGTGTAAAAAGGCACTCCAGGAACCCACTCAGCTCCAGGCAGGATGTCTTTATAGACCAGCTCCAGCACACCCTGCTTACCAGAATATGCCCAGCTGCTTCCTCCGGTTGATATCCCTCTTCAGCTGGCAGAGTGCACACATGGGGCAGCACGCTATGGACACGAAGTCACTCAGAATGGAGCCCTGCACAGCAAGGGACATTGTATGAATAACCCCTTCACACATCAGCTTTTAAGTCTTCTTATTTTTCATCATCAGCACCCCTGGGCAACTCACTCCTTGCCCTGTGCCCAGCGAGGAGCTGGGATGAAACATTGTACAATGGGGTCAACCTCTGGCTAATGGCAAGGATGCAGGTGTGTCCTCAGCTCCCTGCCTGCAGGGCTGCCCATGCAAATCCCCACTGCTTCTCTCCACCTCGAACACTCCTTTCTCCTTCCCGAAGAACACACCCCAGCTCACAGACGCAGCTGCCACTGCCAGCAGGGCAGACCCCATGGTCACATACTGACCGGGATGTTGTATCTGGTGCGGTAGAGCGTCCTCATGGCCACGCTGGGGCCACACAGGCAGAATTCATCCATGTCCCCAGCCACCTGGCACCCCAGACAGGTGAAGCAGAATGCTCCACAAATACCTGTGGGATAGCAAGAAATATGCTTGGCTGAGGGGTACAAGGAAAGAGAGGAGAGGGGTAAAGGTGGATGGGGCTGCAGCAGACATGGCTCTCCACCTCAGGCAGAGATCCTCCACTGCCTGTTCCCACAAAGGCAGGGCTTGCAGCAGAGGTGATGTCATGGGAAGAGGAAGGACTACACCAGTAACACACTGCAAGTCTACACCAGGAATGAGGGGTATGTATGTACTCACACACGCCAAAGTCAGAGCAGCAGTCCAGCAGCCCTGTCTGCCACTCGCCTGCCTGTCGGGCAGCTGACGATGGGGGCTGGACCGTGATCACATAGTTAGAGGCCATTGCCAGCACAGGGTCAGGTTCTTCCAGGCAGTTTGTGGTCTGAAAAGAAAAAACATCAGAAAAAAAAAGATGCTACAGCTGTTTCTGAAATAGATGTCTTGCTCAGGCTGCTGAACTTGAAGAAAGTGAGGGCAGCACTAATTTCTGAGTGGTCTCTGCTGCTGGGGCACCACAACGTCTACCTCAAAGCAGGAGGCACAGCTCTGCCAGGAGCTGCTGGCATCCTTCACAGCAAAGCCCTGCCCTCAAACAGCCCTCCACCAAAGGCAGCAGCATCTTGTCCCTGTGCCTATGCAAGTAAAATGCCTCATTTTATAAGTGTCCTGCTTCAGAGCCTCAGTGATGGAACACTTCAATCCTCTCTTATTCTCAGTTCAGCTTTCATCATTATCTGCTTAAAGTGCTATTTTTTTAGTGTCTGCAATCTCCAAAGTTACTACAGCATAGCTCTCTCACACTCTCAGTAGTCACCTTAATCCTTGCTTTGTTCCCCAAGCGTATCAGCCAGTTTGCCTCTCCGTCTCCCATTCACTTCCTTCGTCACCTGCTTTCTCAGCAGGCACTGAGGCAGCAGGTTCTCTCTGTCCTTTTCCATCACCCTAAAGCCAGTCACTGCTTCCCATCCCTCCTCCATTTGTCATGTGTCATCCTTGTCCTCCTGTTCCTAAGTTCACTGGGGACACTACAGCCTCTGGAACACTGCTCCTGCCTGCCCTTTGCCAGTAAGGGGCTGCAGCCTCCAAGAGAAGCAAAGGTCCTGCTTTGCAGCACTATTTCCAAACACACCTGGCCCATGTAACAGCTATGGTTATACTTCCACCTCCATCTCCAACAACTCCACTTGTGGCTTCTTCCCTCCTCACCACCCCCTACCAGGCACAGCACTACACTCTGCCATTCTCACTTCAGCTTTGGAGCTTTAATACAAAAAATGAAAACTAGAAGACGCTCCCATAGGAAGTCCCATACAAACACACAGCCATGCCCAAGATCAGCACTGCTCTGCTAGGCAGCACAAGGAAAAGATGCAAATACTTCTGCAGTCTTACAGATACAAGGGCTGTCTCCTGCCCCCAACACACAGACACATCCCCAGCAAAGAAATTACCACTGGGAAGGCAGTCCAAGCTTTGGACCCATTAATGGTGGGTTTCTGCTCCTTTGCCTAGGAGGTCTCACAAAGCAGATCCCCCAGCTGCTGTGTCCCGGCACAGCCCACAGGTATTTCCATGACCAGCATTTAACAGGACGCATTCAGACAGTTTGTGTCCCACCTGCTCATGCCCAGCTTTGAAACATTTGTCCTGTCTCCACAGGCAACACCACTGCCTGTCTGGGGGATGGTCAGGAAAGCCTAGGTGCTTCTCCACCCTGTCATGATGCTCTCTGCCCTTGTGTGACAAGAGAGTGCCTGAGTTTCAGGAAGCTGGGAGGAGCAAAAAGAGAAAGAGGGGGAAGAATATATGTTTGAAGCAAGTGATGGTGGCATTAATCCCTGTATATTCTGTTAAAACACTATAAGGTGAATGGGATTGTTCTCACAGTAGAACTACACTTCTACACAGAACTTAAGCATTAAACGCAAATCTCCAGGAATACAGTGAAATATATATATATATCTTACTATGCCCAGCACTCAGATGATGCTGTTGAGTCCTTTACCCATGACCAGCTCCAGAGATACATGGGCTGTGCCGTTTCAGATGAGCCAGTGGCTCCTGCAGCTCCCCATAATCAACAGATCGGCCCAGACACACCTTTATTGTCAGACACAGCCCATTACCATAGAGGTGACCCTTGTTCCCTGGTAGCACGCAGAAAGGGTGTTGGATTACCCCATAAGAAAGAAGGAAGCTTGTAAAAATGCCTCTGCATGATTGCTCTCAACCAGCTTTCTGCAGGCAGTAGAAGGGTGACTGGACTGACCATGTCTGAGACACTGCTGTCTGCTCCATTAGGTGATGATTGGCCTTGAGGGGTGAGCCACCAGCCTGAACAATTGCCTCAGTCCCTAGCCCATGTAGGGGTTTAAAAGACAAGCATGTTGTCCTGCTGGTACTGAACAGGGCTATTGAGCAGTGAAGACACCGCCAGGAAAGTCACTTGGCTGTTGGCAGAGACCTTTGGAGTGAGTGCAAGGCAATCCTACCACCCCGTGGGTGCAGCAGGGGCCACAGGGCCCAACAGCCCTCAGAGCCACCTCCTGCCTCCGTCCTGGCTGGCCGTCCCTGCCTGTTCACACCAAACGTACAGTAATTACTGCCACATCCACAGCTCATGTAACAACCCATGGAATGCCAGAATGGCAGCCCCTGTGGGGAGCCTTGCCACGGGAAGGTTAAGAAGAATCAGGAGCCAGGAGGGGCAGGGGATGGGACAGACCACAGATAGTGGAAATGCCAGGCAGGGAAAACATGGGCGTCCCATGCAGGGAGAAGGACCTGCAGTAGGCAGGACCGCGGGGACCATGGGGAGAAGCACACCCAGGAGCAGCAGCAGGAGAAGGTTTAGGGGCACAAACCCACCAGCCTCCCATGCCAAAGGAGGCACTCCCCCAAATACTAGGTAATGAGATTAAAGCAGCATACAGTCAAAACGCAGCTGAGCAGTGCTTACTGCCACATATACATTGTGCCTTTTGCAGGGAGGGCTGGCCAAAGACTTGCCCTTCCTCTCCCCACATACGAGCACACTACATCTTTGCATGGACAGAGGCTGTGGTGCAAAGCAGGCAGCAGCCTGGAGAAGCATCTGCCACATGGTCTTCTCCTGAGAGGTGGCCAGGGCCCAGTACATGCAGCACATGACCCTGAGTACCCCCAGATCTACAGCACCACCGATAACCAAGGTCATAAAGAAGTATTTTATATATATTTAGGTATATATGCATACACACAAGCAAACAATACAGTGGAAAAGTAGCCAACTTTTACCTCTACTGCTCACTTCTGCCAAGCTGCCCATCAACAAAACCTGGCATGATCTGGTCTAGCTCTGAAGTAGTTTTCCAGGTAGGAAATCTCACTTCTGTTTCCACCCCTTCCCAGGCAATGCTGCTTCTGCCATACACAGTTTCCATAGTTTTGTACCTCAGCTCTAGCCAAAGCAAAGCCAGTCATACATACCTGCCAAACCACCCTTGTCTTGAGAAACAAATGTCTTTTCCTGGTTCCTTTGCTTTATATGTGCTGGCGAATGACCTTTGCTCCTTCTGATTAGTAGAACAGATACTGGTTTAGATGCTGCTTTGCACTTCCCTGATGAAGGCAGCTTATTGCAAGCTTGCTGCTGCTTCTTCCAGGCTCCTGCTGCTGCCACCCCTCACCTTTCCTGTGAGGCACAGAGCCCCGATTAAACACACTGCTTTGATAGCAGTTTTCAGAGGAGTACAGTTTGCACTCAGGCTTCTGCACTGCCATCAGTAGCAGGAGGTGCAGCACTTTCTTTTCTTTTGCTAAGCCTGAGCATTGGCAAGAAGTGATTGTAACTCTTCTGAGCGACACGGGCGCTGCCTTGAGATACAGCTACAGATGGTGACATGGTATTGTTTCTCTACCCTTCTTCACATTACTGGCCTTTTCCACTCTTAAGCTGAAAATGCAGTTTCCTGTATCTCCAAGCTTTATGCACAGGACAATCTGGGCCATGTGGGGCTCAGGCAGGTGGGAATGCTGCTGCACCACCCATCCTGCAGCACCGCTAGAACCTCTACTTGCCTTTTACGATGTTTGTGGTGAAGGCAAAGGCAGAGAGGAAAAAAAAAAGTAAAAAGATCATATTTTCCTTAGAGGATAAAGCTGGAGGAGATGTATAGGGATCAAGAATCTTTTAGCATCTCTTCAAGACTAATGGAGAGAGGGTGGATGTACCTTCGCCACTGCCTTCCTGATGCCTTTTGGGTAGAGATTGTGTTGCTAGGAGCCCACTCCAGGCAGGGATGCTCTGCTGGGCAATGGCCAGGAGGTGGCAGGGTTTGCTCACCGACAGGACTTGGCCAACCCATGGCCCAGCCAGGTTTTTAATCACAAGCGGATGGGAGTTCATGGCCAAGGTCCATAGGGCAGCACATTTCTGCAGTGCAGGAGGTGGACTGGTGCTAGGCAGCCAAATAATCCCGTGGGTTTATATCCAGAAAGGTGGAACAGACCAGCAGCCCCAGATGTCCACCCAGGTAGCAGCAGTTGGGACAACGTGGCACTTGGTGGCCGCAGCCATCACCCGCCTGCAGTAAGCCCCAGCTTTGCCCTGGACCAGAATTCACTTTTCCAAATTTTATGTTTTAGACACACAACACAGGACTCATCCTATGTATTAAACATATTTTCTTAAAGCCAAGTGAATAATAAAATAATAGGGAAAGTCTTTCTCTGCAGCAGGTGTGAGGAAATCTCAGCTGTACCAGGGACTGCGGAGATGGATGGAGTGTGAAGATGTGATGGATACATTCAATCCTCCCCCCATGCCTTAGCCACACCAGCAGCAGTTTGGTTCAGACTCCAGAGGAGGTAAAGCCCTGCCTGCAGTATGGCCAAAAAAACCCACGGGGAGCAGAGCTACACAATGAACACTGATAAGCTCTGGGTAGAAGGAGCCTTGTGCATAGCTTCATTCTATGCAATATGACTATGAGCCAGCCACTTTTATCCCATAAATACAACAACCTGAAAGAGCCTTCTCTGAGCTCTCGCTTCTAGGCAGTGTGGCTGCATGGCAATGATCTACCCCTGAACTGGGATACCTATCGGGGGTGCTCCTAGAATCAGTGAGATCTTTTACCAATAACAAATTACTGGTAAGCCCCATTGGAAACCTCCCTGGATGGCACCTGGATAGCACACCAGCCAATTCTCCTCTTTAGCAGGGATTAGTTGTTTAGCATAAACAACTAATGTTTTAAGTAGAATAAGTCACTTAGCCTTAAAATACTATGTGCTTTAGTATGCTGTTTTCTTAGCTTTGCTTATCGTAGCACGAGGAATTGGATTTGTGGAAGCAGTAGGATTCAAGCTGGGAATTTCCACTAAAAACTTTCCTGGTATGTTCAGTCAAAATACAGCCTCCAGAGTCAGCCAAACCAGGAAAATACATAGGCTTCAAAGATACAAATCATCAACACCAGCTACACTAATTTAAGAGAATGACCTGTCTGAAAGACAGCAAAGGAATCTAGTGAGGAACACAAAGACCCCAGACCCAAATAAAATATTACTGCTGAACTGAACCATTGTGTGAGGGGTGGGTAAATAGTCTGTGAAGGTATAAATGCCCATGGATTTCTTTGTTCATGTCAATCTCTCTCCCTGAAGCTGAACATGCTGCTGTATCTTTCCATTAAATCATTTTATGAAACTTGGTGCCCAAGAATCTACTTTGTGAAACCTCAAATGCAGACTTCAGAGCAAACTGTCATATGGCAGCAGTCAGCAGGGTGCCCAGAAGGTGAGCGAAGTGGACCTTATCAAATTGAATACAGGTTTTATCAAAAAACTCTTAACTTGCAACAGAGGAGGATGGGTGCTCTCAGGGGCTGCAAAGAGTCACACACACAAAGAGAGGTAGAAAAGCAAACTTCTGTTTATTGCTGGAGTAACTCAGGGAAGGGGGAATCAGCCACAATCAAGGCAAATCCTCTGTGGTACTTTTTTCAATAGCCAGGGCAGCCGGCAACTCCTGCCCACAACAGCTCCACAGGGCACATTGAGGACAGCAGCATCTGCAACAGAATGGGAGAGGAGGATCAGGGACAGATCCGCACTTCATGTGTCCCCCAGTCCTCCCCCCTTAACCTGCATGAGTTTACCACAACATTTTGCTGCAGGACAGGTCACTCCTGTCATCCACCCATTGTTATTTCCTCACTGCCACAACGCTGTGTCTTTTGTCAGGCATCCACAGAAGGTTAGACTCCATGAAGCCACTTGGCTGCATGTGGAAACAGCTACATAAACCAGTTCCAGCATGCCCAGCTTACCAGAGTATGCCCAGTCTCCTCCTGTGCTTGATGTCTCTCTTAATTTGGCAAACAGAACACACAGAACACCACATGGTGATGCAGAAGTCAGAGCAAATGGACCCCTGTTAGGAAGAAATTGGTTAGGGATTTAGGTTTTCCAAAGTCCATGTTTCAGCTAAGAGAAGGTTAATCATATCCCATATCTCATGCCCTTTGTTTTGTGGCTGGCTGCAGTATCTAAAGTAGCAGCCAGTAAAAAACAGAAGTTTTGGTACTGGTGGGTGCCTCCAGGGGTTGGAAAACCCCTTCTCCACCGCAACCTCCCTACATCCCCCATCCCATCTTACCTACTTCCCACTCAGCCCACTCCCCATCCCCCTGCAATAGAGAGGAAAGAGGAAGCCTTTTCTGTAGAGTGCAGATAGCTACTTACCTTTTTGGCCTTGGAGGTTAAGACTTTGGGGGAAAATGCAGACAGAAATAGACAGTTTGGGCAAATTGGTCTGCCCCAGTGTGGTTTGTACTGGGACAGCACTGTTTCATATATGAACTATATATGAATACCCACTTTTCTCTTGCCTCAGATTATGGCTGTTTGTCTGTGCAACTGACTTGATCTATTCGCTATTCTGCTCACAGCTACCTCAAATTTTTCCCACCTTTCGAAGACTGGTGATAGCGTGGGAAAACAACAGCCAAGGCTCTGCAAGCCACTGTGGTCAGCAGTAGCTGAAGACAGAACATGCTGTCCCAGTGAAAGACGTTGGATAAAGCACTGCATCTAATTAACATGGCTGTTGGACAGCAATCCAGGGATCAGCGCAGTCAAGGGCATCTCAACCCCTGTCCTGTGCTCCCAGCATAACACCAGATATGAAAGTGAGAAAAAAATTAAAGGGAGAGAGGAGAACCCTGCTGCTCTGTGCTCATCCCTGATGGGCAGAGAGGGATCTCCAGGGTTGATCATCTTTCAGTATTGCAGTGCAGCAAGGGTTAGCCACTGACCGGAATGTTGTATCTGGTGCGGTAGAGGGTCCTCATGGCCACACTGTTCCCACACAAGCAACATTCATCCATGTCCAAAGCCACTTGGCAACAAAGACAGGGGAAGCAGAACATCCCACAGCAGCCTGGCAGGGGAAGAAACACAGCAATGGTTGATTGGCAGCCTGGAACTGCAAGTACCAGAAAAGGAACTGAGAGGACCAGGCTACACAGTTGTAGCTATCACACCACCAACCCAAGCAGTATTGGTGAGAGAAGTGTCCTGAGAGGGTGTGGGACTGACCACAGCACATTAAGTAGACTTGCCAATTAATAGTGCTTGTGCCAAGATTCTATCCTGATGCATGATCTGGCACCAAGTGTGGGGTGAGAAATTGTTTTCCCCTAGCAATGGGCAAGATCAATTGATCAATTCTATGATTCTATGATTACTGCCGGGTGGCAGACAACACAGCCCCAGTAACTCACAGACACTGCAGTCGCTGCAGCAATCCATCAGTCCTGTCTGCCACGAGCCTCTTGAGGTGGCCATGCCTTGCTGTGGCTGGATTGTCACAACACAGGAGGAGGCCATTACCAGTTCTGAAAGAGACCAGAAGGGAATGGGACAGTAAGCAAAAAAAAAAACAACCAACAAACCATGGTCACTCTGAGCCCCAAGTGATTAACTGAGTTTGTCATCATCGCTTTTCAGCAAGCAGCTCCCTTGGCTCCCATGCTGCCACTAGAGGTGGTGAGACATAACCATATCTTATCTGCATTTGAGTATTTTTAAGAGTTTTGCATATTCTGCCTTCAAAATAGCATCAAGCCATTTACGTTCCCCACCCCACCCCGGAAAGTCTTCACTATTGCTTAGACACAGTTTTTTCATTTTCCTTGCGCCAAGCAGGGCTGGGCAGTGAACTGCAGCTAAAGCCAGTGACTTGGACATTTCAGTTGTTGTACTTGGCATATTTCACACAAGAATGCTTTAACACAGGTATAAAGCATGCAGAAAGCAACTGTGGTCTTGCATTTCCTCCTTACAAAGCCAGGCTCCACATGAGAAAACTGTGGAAAACAAGTATCTCTGGTTTACTGTTGTACAGAGCCATAAAAGCAGGAATTTAACACTGTGTCCCAAGTCAGAACCTCAGTCTTTGCCTTCCTGCAGTTTAGCAAGCAAGTAAAACTTGAAAATCAGTAAGCCTCAGGTGTAAAAAAAAACCATAAATACATAAATACCTCTGTGCTTCTATTCTCCCTGCCAACTAAAAGGCAGCAATTAACAAGTTTTGCCCTAAAGCCAAGATTTTCAAGTTATTCACAAAAAGGAGAAAAAACATAAGATAAACCGCATATTCTTATTTGCTGAGATTTTTTTCTTTGCTACAGATTGATTCTTCTACTTTTTTTTTTTTTTAACTTCCCCAAAACTGCACTTTGGTAAAGATGAGAATCAGGGAGGGTCTTCAAGCTCCTCCCATGCAGCTCCTGAGCTCAGAAGCCAGAATAGAAACTAAAATGAAGAGGTTGGTGCTGGGGGCAGGGCACGAGTTCACACTCCGTACTTTAGGATACGAGTGCACTCCAGCAGCACACTGAAAGCCCGGTATAAATGCAGCCACAGGCAGCATCAGTGTCCTGAGGGAAGTGAGTACGCATTGCCTCCCAGCGCTTCCCTCTGCTGACCAATATACAGTACATCTCTCTACTTTCTACCCCCCTAAGAATGCACAATAGTCTGGATATGAACATTATTCACATACTTTCCCCTCTTTCAGTTACATTAACAAAGAAATTACAACATGAAGATGCTCTTGTCGCCAACAGCACAACCCATGTTAAAATGCAGAAAATACGGAGGGACACTAGGCAGCAACATATGAAAGCACTTGACGTTCAAGCTTCTGGCAGGACAACATATACATCCAGCACCCCCTCAGAGCCTACCATAAAACATACAAGCAGCTAAGCATACAAGAGCTAAGCAGCTCTGCTAAGAGGAATTTTGTCTTGAGAATCCATACAGACATATGGATCCATATAGAGAACCCAATTTAAACAGAGAGCAAAGTACCAGCCAGATTCCTTTAATGCAGTTACACAATTCTGGTAACAGAAGAAAGCAGCATAAGAAGCAACCTCTCCACTACCTCACTTTTGTGCATAGCTTTTTAAAAGCCTCCCCACTTCCCCAAGGAGGATATGCTGTATATTTTGTTTTAAATTATGCACTGAGCAAGAAAAAATAAAAATCTCTGCTTTCCCCATTTTCCCACTCTTCCCAGGCTGAGAAGTTTTTACTCTACCTATCTCTTAAGAGAACCAACCTTCTGATGAGCAGCCTTTGTCAGCGTGTGTTTCCTTGCCGGCTACAGCTCTACACTGACTGGCTTTGGGGAAAACGAAACAGAACTTTCTCACTTTTGAAGGGAGGATCTTTTTGGAAGCCAGCTGTGACCAGATACAACTGTGGGAGGTAACTGAAGGGCGAGATCAGGAGTTGTGCCATGTCAAGATAACCTAGGCAGAGTACAACATTTTTTTGTTATTTTTTTCTCCTTTCCCAGAAATTAAATAACAGACAGCTATTCATATTTGGAAAATAAAATGTTTGCATATATATTGTCCTTTTCCCTTAATTACATGTACATGTGGTTGTTGTTGGGGGGAGAACATCTCCGAGTGATAGGTGTTCATTAGGATAGACATTTCCCCCACATTTTTCTCCAAAGAATATGCATACTTCTCAGATCCCAGACCAGACCAAACAAAGTTCACCTCAGGGTGCTTTAATCTGAGCTTTCCCCTTTCCTCAGGGAAAAGGCTTCAGGTGAAGGGGTTGTGCAGATCTGTTTGCTTTCTCATCCAGTCTTGGGCAGCATGACAGTGAAAGGGGGCTGTGATGGGTGTTCCAGAGTGGCAAAAACATCTGCGCAGCGCCAAGCCTGCCACCTCAGGTGCAAATCAGGATGCTCCTGATCAGAGCTATCAAGAGTTAAACCCACCTGCATTAGTTAATGGCTCCTTGTGCTCCTGACCTTGTGACCAGGGGATGCCGCAGTCCCAGCTGCCTCCTCCTTCATTCAGCCCCAGACAAGGATGAAACACACCTTTGCTTTTAATACTCTCCTCCATCTGCAGTGTGTTCTCCCTGCTTGCTCCTAGGAATGCATTTGGGTTTACATTCCTGAACTAGCAAGCATATCCCGTGTGGAGACTTTCTGTAAAAATTAGGCTGATTCTTTAAGTGCTTGTCACAAGCCACATAGCCCATTTATTGTAAAATTAACTGATTCCTTACCATACATGCATTGATTTCCCAGTTTAAGATACTAATATCCACAATTTCTTCACTAACATAGAATCATAGAATGACCAGGTTGGAAAAGACCTCTTTGAACACTGAGTCCAACTGTTCCTATCAAACACTAGACCATTTCCCTGAGCACCTTGTCTACCTGTCTTTTAAATACCTCCAGGGATTTCGACTCAACCACCTCCCTGGGCAGCCTGTTCCCGTGCCCAATGACACTTTCTGTGAAAAATTTCTTTCTGATTGAGGCCACGTCCCCTTGTCCTGTCACCTGGGAGAAGAGGCCAGCTCCCTCCTCTCTAAAACCACCTTTCAGGTAGCTGTAGAGAGCAATAAGTCTCCCCTCAGCCTCCTCTTCTCAAGGCTACACACCTCAGCTCCCTCAGCCGCCCCTCACTCCTCATAAGACTTGTTCTCCAGCCCCTTCACCAGCTTCATCGCTCTTCTCTGGACTCGCTACAGAGCCTCAACATCCTGGTGAGGGGCCCAGAACTGAACACAGTATTCAAGGTGCCCCAAATATTCAACTATTCAAAGCCTATGCAGGTCACCAGTGGTTTTGAAAGCACTTTCACATTTCATAGAGAGGTTGTGACACCGGGACATACTGGTTTCTGTTTCTCAGTGTGACGCACAGAGCATGCACAGATTGGGTCTGAGAGGCAGTTTGCCCAGGAGCAGTGCAAGTTCAAGCCATCCAGCATGAAGTGGTGATGGTGCATTTCCCTTATCTCTTGCAATCCAGAAGAATAAAGGGGGAGGAGAAATCCAGGTTAAACTGCAATTTGCAACAGAATGGGAGGTGTATTAAATGGGGCAGATGCAATAAAAATCCTGTCTTTTCCCAACAGCACTGCCGTGCAGGTTTTGCTGGGGTAGAGTTAATTTTCTTTACAAAAGCTAGTATGGGGCTAAGTAGTGGATTTGTGCTAGAAACAATGTTGATAGATATTGGAATGTTTTCCTTACTGCCAAGCAGCCCTTACACAGCATCCAGGCCTTTTCTGCTCCTCCTCCCACTCCACCAGAAAGCAGGCTGGGGGTGCACAGGCAGCTGAGAGGGAACACAGCCAGGACAGCTGACCTCGACTGACCAAGGGGGTATGGACCATACCATGTCATGCTCAGCATTTAAAGCTGGGGAAAAAAGAAAGAGAGAGGGGAATGATTAGAGTCATGGTGGGGTTTTTTTCCCAAGTAACCATTCACATAATGGAGCCCTGCTTTCATGGAGATGGCTGAACACCTGCTTACTGATGGGAAGTCATGAACAAATTCCTTGTTTTGCCTTCCTCGCATGTGCAGCTTTTGCTTTCTCTGTTGAACTATCTTTATCTCAACGCAGGATTGTTTTCACTGTTAGTCTTTTGATTCTCTCCTCCATCCCACCAGGTTGTGCTTAATTGCTGGATGGGGATAAAGCATGACAACAGTGATGATAACAGAGATCCATGCCCAAAAATACTCCCCTTGGCTTTCAACAGCTCCAAAGTTTAACTGCAGCTGTCCCTGCTCTGTTGACCTTGTCATTTGGGAAGACATCGCTAGAGCTGCCTGGCTGACACATGTTTGGCAGATCTGGCTCACATTTGGATATTTTATTTTTTCCAAAAACATCACAAGGAGCTATGGGAATTGAAGTTTGTAAAAAGTTGTAGTTCAATGGATGCTTCTTAGAAGAGGAGACACCTGACACCCCACCCGCTGGCTAACCTAGGCTTGTGCAAAATGTCAGTGAGCCTGGGAGTATTTTGGGGAGGGAGAGAAATGGAAGTTGGTATGGGAGATAGCACATTAAAATAAAAAGGGGGCGGGGGCATCAGCATAATTTTAAAGATTTTAACAGTCTGTCCTCTATTCAGAGCTGGGGTGGCACTGACAGTCTGAGCAACCATTCCCTGCAAGTGCTTTTCTTCCCCAGAAGCCCGCTTCTACCTGTAATTGTGGTGCATCAAAGTGTAACTGGCCTTTGTCAAGATGAGAAAATGCCACCATTAACACCCACCTCAGCTCACCCTTCACTTGCAAGTAATTTGGACAAAGTACCCTGAAAAAAATCTCACAGATGAGATCAAAACACAAACTCATAGCAAGAGCATCACCCTTTCCCAGTGCTAACCAGGAGAACCTGCCACCTCTCATCACAGCTGCTGGTGTTTCCAGCTGGGTCTCTGCTGATGGCTGGTGGCTGTGGTTCACTTCACAGTGCAGCTTCTCCAGGTGAGTGAAGCAGAACTGTTGGAAGCCAGGCAATTGCCTGTAAAGCACTCGTCTCAGTCAAAGCAAGATAACTAAGAGCAAAACTTCTCAATAGCTAGGAAGAAAGGAAACATGCTAATAAAACCAAACCTGCAATGCCCTTCTCCACATTGCAAGAATAAAAGACTAGTTCCAAGCAGACAGTGGAAAAAATCAGTCAAAATTAATACTCACCAATTTAACATGCATTACAGTAAATGCAATTTCAATAAAGATTCAGGAGTACAGATCGATTAAACTTCCCAGAACACATTTTTGCTTTTCTCTTCAAAGACAAAAGTATGAATTGCACAGTCTGTCATTGTATTTTGCAGAGAAGTGGACACCAGAAACTTGTTTGTGTCATTTTCCAGCACAGGAAGGTTGAAGATCTGTTGAAGTGGATCCAGAGAAGGGCCATGAATATGATCAGACGGATGAAGCACCTCTCAAATGAGGGCAGTCTGAGTGAGTTGGGATTGCTCAGACTAGAGAGGAGAAGACTGTGAGAAGACCTTAAAGCAACTTTCCAGTACTTAAAGAGGACCAACAGGAAGGCTGGGGAGGGGCTTTTTATCAGAGAGTGCCAGGATAGGATAATGGTTAGGGGTAATGGTTTCAAGCTGAA